>CAUYRH010063330.1:0-35201 GCA_963574655.1 Perodicticus potto | reverse complement strand
ACAGCCAACCACAGACCACCTACACTTGTGAGCCAAAAGAAAGTTTGAAGTTATTATTTAGGAAACAGCTAGAAAAATCCTAATATGGTTTTCTTTTAGCATCACTGAATAAGTACTTCTGACCTGATGCTGTTCTACCTTTGCCTATTACTGATTACACTAATCAGATTTATGTTTTCCAGAAAGGTCATCAAGCCACACGCAATAAAGATGGTCCCAGTCCACAAACCCCTGTATTACTCTCCCTCCGGAGAAACCCTAACTGCCCCCTTCTATCATCGCCCGATCCCAGCAGGAAGCAGTTAGATCGAGTTTTTGCCCCTTTTCCCTAACAGCAGTTGGGGTTTCTACTCGGAGAGGGAGAATTGATGCAGGACATCTGGCACCCTAGCCAGCTCAGCGGAGCCGGCGGACCCTCCTTGGTGGTGTTGGTGCTGCGGCAGCCAGCTGAAGAGCCAGTGGGCTGGATGACAGGCAAGGACGGGGACCTCCAACGCCCACCAGAAGCTCCAATAGCCAAAAAGGCTGGACATCTGCTGAGGAGACACCTGTGCCTTGGTGTCTTCTTCACTTTACACTTGGGACTAAATGTGGAACCCCCATTTCCTATGCCTAGGTCAGTTTCTTGTGAATTTCCTAGGCCTCAATTCCATGGATGGACTGTGTCCATTCATTGATACACTCATTCACCTCGCCCCCGGCGGAAGGGACTGCATTCATTCGTTTCCTGGCCAAGGAACCCATACACCTATATATACCCTGAGGCTAGAGGCCTAGAGGAGGAGACTGGGAAAGACCGGGAGAGGAATGGAGAGAGCTTCTCTCTCCCCACTTGAAATCTCTCCCTCTACCAGGAGCTTTGGTGTTTTCTGTATTCTTTTCTGTAAATCAATTCTGTCTTACCACGGAGGAGTGGGGGGGGAGGGGAATAATGTAATGAAGAATAATAAAATACATGTATTTAAAAAAAAAAAAAAGCAAGAAATGGCTGCTTCCAGGGTTGAAACAAAGTAAGTATAAGATGAGCCTGAAAACTTTAAGATGGTGATGATATTTTGGAGCTATTGCTGGTCCCATTCATTTCTTCACTAGTGTTAAAACTGTTTTAAAGACATTAATGTGGCTGGGTGCAATAGCTCACACCTATACTTCTAACACTCTAGGAGGCTGAGGCTGGTGGATTGTTTGAGCTCAGGAGTTCAAGACCAGCCTGAGAAGAGTGAGATCCCATCTCTACTAAAATTAGAGAAACTAACCTGGCTTTGTGCTAGGTGCCTATAGTCCCAGCTGCTTGTGAGGCTGAGGCAAGAGGATCACTTGAGCCCAGGAATATAAGGTTGCTGTGACCTAGCTGAGGACATGGCACACTAGCCTGGGTGATAGAATGAAACTCTATCTCAAAAAGAAAAACAAAATAAAACAACAACAAAAAGAATAATGACACCCAAATTTAGTGTTTACTATGTGTTTGGTACTTTTTGACTTACTTCGATTAATGTTTACAACAACTTTGAGAAGTAGATGATCCTACCTTCTGAGGAAAGCTGAGGTTTACCAGTAACTTGATCTAGTGTAGTTACCCTGTCTTGGCAACTTCTCCAGCCACCTCACACTGATTCCCCTTTTCTGGCTGTGTACCCCAACCTCCGGGAGCTCCTTGCAGCCTGGCCTGTACCATGTGATTGTATCCCTCTTGGCCTTGGGCTGGTTGGTCAACCAAGGAATTTGATACTTGGACGAAACTGGCTCAAATAGAATCTTGAGAAAGATGGAGATGTGAGACTTGAAGCTAAAGAATGAGAGGCATAAAGATAAGAAATCATTAAGGTTGAGAAAGGTTAACAGCAGCACTCTGGAGAAAAACACACTGACTCCTACTTTTGAGTTGTGGTTGTCAACCCTTCCATGTGATCTGTGATGGCTAATTTTAATGAGTCAACTTGACTGGGCTAGGAGATGCCCAGTTAGCTAGTAGAATATCATCTCTGGGTGTGTCTGTTTCCAGAAGAGATTAGCATTTGAATTGGTAGACAGACTGAAGAAGATGGCCCTCACCAATGTAGGTAGTCATTATCAAATCTGTTGAGGGCCCTCATAGTATAAAAAGGTAGAAGTAGGGTGTGTTTTCTCTCTGCTGAAGGTGAGACATGCATGTTCTCCTGTTCTGGGATATTAGTGCTTCTGGTTCTTGGGCTTTTTGACTTGGACAAGTACTTACACAGTAAACCCCACTCTCTCCCCTCCCCCCACACATAACCACCCAGTTCTCTGGCCTTTGAATTTGAACTGGAACTACACTATTAGCTTTCCTGGAACTCCAGCTTGCAGAGGGAACATCATGTGATTTCTCCACCTTCATATGTGTATGAGCCAATCTATCATAATAAATCTCTTTCTATGTATATGTCTACATTCTATGGGTTCTGTTTCTCTGAAGAATCCTGACTAATACACTCCAACAAATCCCCTTTTTTGCTATCCAGGATCTATTTCTGTTGTCAGTAACCATAGCCTTAATTAATAAGCAAGAATCATATGTGGTAGAAATGGGATTTGAACTTTGAACTCCAAAGTCCCATTCTTTTCCACCATACTATATCATCACTCCTGGAAACCATTATCCATACTAACAAATATATGTATCCACAGCTCTCTATCCCAACAAGACTTTTTTTTTTTAGACACTATCTCACTGTCACCCTGGGTAGAGTGTGTGGCATCATTATAGCTCATAGCAACCTCAAATTCTTGGGCTCTTGCCTCAGACTCCTGAGTGGCTGGGACTGTAGGTTCCCACCATGAAGACCGGCTAGTTTTTCTATTTTTAGTAGAGATGGAGTCTCACTCTTGCTTAGGATTGTCTCAAACTCCTAAGCTTGCCAGGCGCAGTGGCACATGCTTGTAATCCCAGCTACTCGGGAGGCTGAGACAGGAGGATTGCTTGAATCCAGGAGTTCTGGGCTGCAGTGCGCTATGCCGATCCGGTGTCCGCACTAAGTTCAGCATCAATAAGGTGACCTCCCCAGAGCAGGGGGCCACCAGGTTGCCCTAAGGAGGGGTGAACTGGCCCAGATTGGAAACGGAGCAGGTCGAAAGCTCAAGCATTCCACCTGCCTTGGCCTTCTAGGGTGCTAGGATTACAGGAGTGAGCCACAAGGCTTTTAATGGGCTCATTCTAGGCTCAAATCAGTCTGGCCATCCTGCTGGAGAGACAATATATGGAGGCCTTATAGTGGGAGTGAGCCCCAGAATAGCATAGAGAGGCCCAGCCATCCCAGTTTCCCAGGTGAGACATTCCTGCCAAGCTGCCAGACATGTGAGTGAAGATCCCTGGAATGTTTCAGCCCCAGCTGTCATTTCACTGCAGCCACTTGAGAGACGCCCAAGCAAGACCAGCGGAAGATCTATCCAGCCAAGCCCCATGTAACTCACAGAATCATGAGAAATAATAAGATAAATGTTCTTCTAAGGCACTGAGTTTGGGGATGGTTTGTATTACAGCAAAAGCTAACTAAAGTAGATGGCTTCTTTGAACAGGTGGCATGTAAGGTGAGAACTAAAGGACTGAAGGAGGCACTGAGGGAAGGCAAGCCAGAGTGGAGATGTTGGGGAAGAGTTGAACACATCAGAGGAGCTGGAAAAGGCCAGCATGGCTCAAGTGCAGATGAGGAGACAGGGTTCAGGAAGGACCCTGTCGATCTTAGAGTGAGCCTGGGCTTTATTCCAACAATGACAGATACCAATGAAGGGTTTTAAGCAGGGGGATGACACAGTCCGATGTCTCTCTGGCTGGTGTGCAGGAGGGTGGCAGACCAGACGGAAGCAGGAAGACTGATTAGATAGCAATTGTCAGAGACCCTGTGAGAGATGACAGTGGCTCGAATGAGGATGGTGAGTGTGAAGGTGAGAGAAGTAAGAAGAGCTCAGTGCCTATTTTGGAGGCAGAATAGACAGAACTGGGTGACGGATGTGAGGTGTAAATGACAAGGGAATGCCAAAAATGACTCCAAGATTCCTGACTTGGCAACTGGATAGAGGCTGGTGCCATTTACTGGGGTGGGGAAGACTGGGGGAGGGTGAGATTTGGGTTAGGGGGACAGATTAAGAGTTCACTTTTACACATGTTCAGTTGGAGGTGTCAGGGAGATAGCAAGCGGGGATGTGAGCAGGCAGCTGAAAATACACGTTTACATTTTAGAAAGGGATCTGGGCTGGGGATATGCAGTTGGGAGTCATAAGCCTAAAGATGATATTTAAAGCCATGAGAAAAAAATAAGATTGCCTAGAGAGAGAGGTAAGACGGAAAAAAGTCTCCAAGGATTGCTAATGTGAGATGCTTGATAGAGGAGAAAACCCTGGCAAATAACTGAACAATTTAGGTCTTCCCTTTACTGCCCCAGGAAATAAGTTCAAGTTGCTTCTACCCTATAGCTATTTGGCTATTTCAAGGCAAGGGGTAGTGTTCTCTTAAGTAGCCTCCTCTAGATTATGCCTTCCAAGTTCCTTCTGTTTTTTTCTCCTAAGGCATAATTTAAAGTTCTTCACCATATGGGCCGTTCTCCTCTCCAAGTTCCTTCCTGTAATTGAATGTAACACTCCAGGTGCGACTGACCAGCCAGAGATAGAAAGAGACCAGCTGAGCAACGTGATAAATCCTAAACAAGAAGTAACATCAGGATGGCTGAAGACAGAAGAGCCCCTCTGGGTTGCTGCGAAGAGATTTTTCATTGCTTTTCCCGTTGTAGGAAAGGGCTGAAGATTTCAGAGAAAGCCTTACAAACAATTGAATGTGCTCAGACACTCTGTTACCACCTGACAGCTTCTGTGACAGAGAACTAGATTGTTTTCCAGAGCCCAAAATAAATAGTTCAAAACTTCCAACAAGATGCACGTGTCAGAGGGCTGCTCGCCTTCTTTATGGTGAGAGCTAGAGATGGATCGTTTGGGAAAAGCTGAAAGCTATAAACACAGAGCAGAAAAGTTCTCCATCTTTTCCTCATTTACTCCACAAACTTTTTCATTGCTGAGATGCCATGGCCTAAATAAATATGCCATTGTTCCATTCTGAGTCGTGGCTGGAACAGGAGACCTACATTCTCTGTTAATGCTGTTCAGATTCACCAGATGAGCGTTCTACTTCCATACTGCACTCCATGACCTGAAATTTAAGCAACAATAAACTCGTATGCACGCGCGCGCGCGCGCACACACACACACACGTATGCCTTTTGGACGTGAAGTTTGAAAAGGTGTGTTCGATATTACTTTGGCAAGAAAGGGTTCTCCTTCCTCACCTCCTTCTTCCATTCCTCCCTAAGGAAAGTGGGTGGAGTCTTCGCCAAGGCAGAGACTTGGTCAGCCTGACATTACAGAGACTTACCCAGGGGAGGCTGTCGGTGAGATCTAGATCAAGGGAGAGAGTCCACTCTGAAAAGGGAAGAGGCAAAGAGAGAGAAGGGAGGGCCATGGGGTGATCTGGGTGCATGTTGTGTCTGCTTGAAGGCTTGGCCTTTCCTCAGGCTCTAGGGAGGGAGTGCGTGAATGGAATCATTCTAGAGTAGTGATTCTCAAAGCGTGGTTCCCCCAGCCACCCCAGATCTCCTGAATCTGAAACTGGGAGTCAAATGCAGCAGTCTGCAGTTAACAAGCCCTGCAGGTGATTCTGATACAAGCTCATGCTAGAGAGACTCTGCTGTAGCAGAATGACTTTCTTTCTGGTGATGAACTCCACCTTTATACTCTTTCAAGCATTATGTGCATATAATTTTATATTTGGAAAATCAGAGGAAACCTTAGTTTTGTTTTTTTGTTTGTTTGTTTTTGAGACAGAGCCTCAAGCTGTCACTCTGGATAGAGTGCTGTGGCATCACAGCTCACAGCAACCTCCAATTCCTGGGCTCATCCGCCTCCCAAGTAGCTGGGACTACAGGCGCCCGCCACAACGCCCGGCCATTTTTTGGTTGCAGCCGTCATTGTTGATTGGCCTCCAGGCTGGATTCGAACCCGCCAGCTCAGGTGTACGTGGCTGGCGCCTTAGCCCGTTGAGCCACAGGTGCTGAGCCGAAACCTCATTTTTGTAACACAAACTACAGAATATTTGGGAAGGACAAGAAGAAGGAAGACAATAGCACATTAAAATCTCAGATGTAGAGTTTTATGTTCACTGGAGTGGGGCAAGACTTTAAAAACTGTTATAAAACACCAATTTAAAGGAAAGAAAGAACGTCTCTCCGAGATAGGCCGTGAGATCTCAAATCCCAGATGTTCATATAGTAGGATGATGGGCTTCAGAACACACTCCAAGTGTATCCAAAATATGGCGCTTGAAGACATAGCAGGAGTAGGAAGATCTTTCGGACCCCCTGCCATTCTCTCCTGAAGCAGGCCTTATAGGAATGCTCTGGTTTTCCTCTAAAGTAAGTCATAAGACCCCTAAGGGAGAGGTGCCCGTCCTCTGTACCTGTGCTGCCCAGTGAGGCAGCCACCAGCCACATGGGGCTTGTGAGCACTTGAAATATGGCTAGTGTGGGTGAGAAACTTTTTAAACTTTATTTAATTTGAGTTAACTTACATTTAGGTGTAAAGAGCTCCATGTGGCTATGACTACTATACTGGATAGCCAACCCTGTAAGAATCTCACGCTACCAACCAATCTTGACGCTGGAACGGAGGTGCCCACCAAGTGGCCCTTCTGGGTAAAATGGCTTCTTCATTTCCACCCAAGGAAGTCAAGGTGCTTTACAAGCCAGAGGCTGAGGATTTGGGGCATCCTAACTTCTAGCCTCTCTGCTACTCCAGAATGATGCCCTGGAGTTAGTTCTCAGCAGTTCTCCTGTCAGTCTTGACCAGTTCAAGGTCCAGGGACCCAACTGTGGCGGGAATACGAGCTCTGCTCTGTAGTTCCAGAAAGACAATGGGGGCAAACTCATATCCTTTTCTCGGAGCATGAGCAAGCCTCACAATTGCGCTCTCATATTGGTCTCCCATTTCCCAAATAAAAGATAAAAAAGGAAGTCCAAACATAAAATAAAAGAAAACTTGCTTGATGAGGCGAGTGCTTAGAGACTGCAAATATCCAGTTGCGGAAAAACATAGAAACCTTCAGCTGGCCAAACAGGGCTGTGCCCAGTGGTTCTGTAAAATCCATGGGAATAAAAATCCCTCCCACAGGCAGTGAATAGCCTCTGATTAATTACTTTAGACAGATTCAGCACTTCTCTGCCACGGTGGGCAAAAGACATCCCACCTCAGCTTCTGCCCACACTGCCCTGGGCAAGGCTAAAGGCCTGAGACATCTGTCCCCAATTTCCAGACCTCGTGAGGCTGGGTAAGCTGGGGTAGCAGCAGATCTAGGGGCTGGGCTGGGCTGGGGAAGGTTGTGACCCAAGGGGCCATGAAGCACAGGTGTGAGAAAAAAAGCAGCCACTCTCTGCGGCACTCAGGATCAGGAAGACTAGAAAGGGAGGAGATCTAACAGTGACACTGGCCTCAGGCTGCTCCCTTGACAGAGGGTCCCAGAGGGAAGAGAAGGACCATGACTGTTCTCTGCTGGGCTAGTCAGCCTGGTGGTCCCACTCAGCACCAGCTGGCTTTTCAGGTGCCCTGAAGCACGGCCCATGTTGTGCAGGATTGGGGATCGGGGTCTTCTCCAATGACAAAGAAAGACTTCCTGCCTGGGCAGAAGACCTCTGCCTGGGCCAGGGGTCATATATGAGTGGGAAGAAGGGCCAACTGAGGCCTCAGCCAGAGGCAGGCTGCTGAGGGTGGCAACTAGAGTCATTTCTCCCTCCCATCTTCACACACCAGCTCTGCTGTCTGACACTGCACCATCCCATGTGGCAGCTCCCGAGGTAAGAATGCTCTGGTGACTACAGTCTAGGTCAGGGACTGGGTGACGATAGCTCTTAAGGTGCAACAGTGGTGGAAGAACTATGAACAGAGGTCTCTTTGTCATATACCTTTGCAAAGGATCGTGATAAGGGATGACAAAGATCTCAAGCCCAAGGATATGGCGAGAGGCAGGCCTGACATTCAGAACCTCCAGTGCCCGCCTCCTCCTTCCTTCTCCTAGAGCGGCTGGGTGCTGCCAGGTCATCGTCTCCGGGTGTGACTCATGTCTCAGCCTCCCTGCCTGGGACACTGGCAGCCACCCCCCCGCCCTCGCAGTCCTGCATGAGACATGACTGCTCACTCCTTTTATTTATTCCCTGTTCCTCAACCACCTCCCCGCACCCCAGCCTATGACTAATGGGCTCCCACCCCCCACCCAGGGCACACTGGGGGGCCAGCACCAGCACTGCAATTATCTCCATCAGTCCCAGAAAAGTTTCTGCATCCCACCCCAAGCATCAGCCTTGTTCTGAAATTATCTACATAGCCCCAGAGATTCAGACGCACAGTCTGTGCAGTGAGATGAATCCTCGGTGGTTGGTTTCCTCTGCTTGTGAAGACCAGCCAGGAATTCCTTCCCACTGACCATTTTACCAACTTCTCATGCCTCAGAAATGTGGTCATTTTAGAGCTAACAGGATCTTAGAAATGCATTAAACCAGTGATGCACACCAGAAGCACCAGCATCCTGGAAAACACAGACATGTCCAGGTCCCAACCCAGAGATACCCACCAGCAGAGCTAGCTCTAGATGTGTGCGTGTGTGTTTTGAATAACACCCCTGTCTTCTTGGTTGGGACCCTCTACTCTGGTCCACTCCCCTCCTCTGGTCCCAAAGGGAGAAGTAACTTGCCCAAGGCTCAAGCTGATTAATGGCAAAACCGGGACTGAAGGTACCTGCCTCTCCTCTGCTGCACACGGGAGGGCCTGCTCACTGAATCTCCTAGAAGCCTCAGGCTTGTCCCTTGAGCTCTCCCCTCTGCCCTCTGGCCTTGTCATATCTCAGCCTGGAATTTTCTCATCACACTTTCTGTCTCCTTCTTTTTGGAAGTGTCTCAGACCATTTCCCTCCATGGTGGCCAGCCCAGCTTACTGTGAGCCCCTGTGCCTTTTCCTGGCTGTGCATGGGGTGAGTCACCTGGCCTGCCTGGCAGCTCACCACAGCACTGTGACATTGGCTTTGGGATTTGGCAGGTTGTGAATTTGTTCTTTTGTTCAGGAAGCTCTCAAAGCACAGGGAGCATTCCCCTCCCTTCAGATGGTCTTGACCAGAGAGGGTGCTGAGTGGATGCGAGGGTGTGAGTTGACCTGACGGCATACCTGGGAGAAGCACACTGCACCTTCAGTGCTTGCTTTTGCAACCTGGGCTCCTTTTACAGATTAAACAATGACATTTTTCCTTTGTGTGAACATTCACAACAAGGCAGGAAGATCCCAGGCTCTCTAGGCAGGTCAGTGAGGACCTGGGACTGACCAACACCATGCAGGGAGCACTATGAGGGTAAACAGGATAAATGGTTTCACCCAGCAGGATAGGAAACATCGAAATTGTGATTTTTTATTTTATTTTATTTTATTTTATTTTATTTATTTATTTATTTTGAGCTAGGGTCTCTCTTTGTCACAGGTAGACGGCTGTGGCATCATCATAGCTCACAGCAACCTCAGTTGGGCTCAAGTGATCCTCTTGCCTCAGCCTCCTGAGTGGCTGAGACTACAGGTGTCCACCACATGCCCGGTTGGTTTTTCTACTTTTAGTAGAGGTGGGGTCTTGCCTTTGTTCAGGCTGGTCTCAAACTCCTAAGCTCAAGCAATCTACCCACCTCAGCCTCCAGAGTACTAGGATTACTGGCGTGAGCCACCGCGTCTAGCCCCAAATTGTGATTTTTTTAAAAAAAATTCAGGGAGCCAGTTAGAAACCAAGCTCTTTGCTTCCTCAGTTTCATCTGCAAGGACACAGTTGGCTGGACACAGGTCAGGCTGCCAAATGGATACCTGGGAAAGCAGACATTGGCCTGCAGGCTCCTGCACGCTTGAAAGGGCACTGCCAGTCAGTGTGGCTGCCCAGCTGGGGGGCAGGCCTTGCCATCTGCCTGCCCTCGAGGGCACAAGCCTCTCTCTGTTGGTTACAAAGCAAGCTCCACCCCAGGGACCACCCCTGCTGAGGACTCTGTCTGCAGAAGTGCTTGTGCAGAAGAGGTGACGAGGTGTCTGGGATCTGTAGCAGCTGCTAGCAATGCAGGGGCATAGGGTAGACAGCTCCCTGCAGGGCCCTACAGTCCAAAACAAAGCAGCCATGACTGAGAATTCAGGGTGGCTCCAGGGAAACATGGACACAAAGCAGCTGTGTGTTCAGGACCATCTCCCTGACACTCTCCTTGCCGCTATGGTCACCAGAACTTAGCTCTCCTTAAAACCTGCCCTCTGCCTGTGACAATGGGCCCTTTTCCTCTTCCCTTGCTCATCTCCCAGCATTCCCTGCCTCCCCCACCTCCATGATCACTGTCCCCTCTCCCCCAGTGAATGTCTTCCAGTCCCCTGCCCAAGCCTCTCTGGGGTCCAGTGGCTTTGCTTGCACTGTTCCATCTACAACAGAACCCTTTCCCCAATGTCTGGCAAACTCCCAGACACGCCTCAAGACCCAGCTTAAATGTCACTTCCCTGGTGAAGCACTTCCTGACCCCATGAGACAGCCTCATTCCTGCACCTGTGCATTTGGTCTTGCAAGTACATATTGCATTGTTTGGCGACTCTTTGTTTACATGACTGTCTCCTTCCCTCCCTCCTTCAGACAGTGAGGTCCTTGAAAGTGGAGACCATTTCTCTAAATCTACTATACAACATAGTATCTGATACACAGAACTCGCCGATAAATACTCGTTGAGTGAATGAAGGAATGGATGCCAATTCTGCTCTCATCTTGCCATCCCCTGCTCCATAGCCCTCAATGGTGCCCTCTTACCTGAAGACAAAATCTCTGGCAATTCACCGCACACACTTTCTGTACACAGCATGAGATAATTACTCCTATGTTTGGCATTATAGAGACATACAAAAATGCAAAAGAGAGTGTTTCCAACCTGAATTTCAAAGAGCAAATAAGACAGAGCCCAGTTGAAACCATGAGGGAAGCAGAAGGGGCCACAGGGGTGCCCTGGATGAAGGGGTCATTGCCTCCAGCGGGGGAATATGGGACCATCTCCTGGGCACCAGGTCATCCCTGAGCCATGCCCGGCCCTGAAGAGAGGATAGGTTCTAGCAGGTAGGCAAAGGAGTGGGGGCAATGAAGGTATAGAAAAAGGTTAGTCTTGGTCTCAAAGGCAAAAGTGTTTAGTGTGTTTGGAGCAAAGGCCACACAGAAGGGAGCAGCAGAAAGTGGTGGTGGACAGGGCTTGTCCAAGGATAGCCAAATGTGGCTCTTGTCAGCAGAGTGGGCCCCAGCAGGAGTCATTCAGGACTGGGCAGCTCCACCGCCTCTTGGTGTGGGAGAAGTCCCCGCAGGCGCAGGCGAGGAAAGGGAACAGCGTGACCACTTGTGAGAACAGGGATGTTTTGCAGTTTCCTCCCCTCTCTGACATTTCCTAAATCCTATACCTAGTAGGGACTTTGTCCAAGGGGGCCTCTCAATCCTCCAACCTCCAGCAAGATAACCCACAGAGCTTCTCCTAACACCTCTCCCCTCTGAAGATTGGGCCTGTGGATTTCTCAACCACAGGAGAGACAAATATTTCTCAGGCACTGCCTAGCAGAAAGATACTAAAGAAAGTGCTGTGGGGGCTACTTAGGGACAGAGGATACAGACCTCCAGTGATTAACCACATGCAGTGTGGGACACCTACAGAGCCAGGCCAGGTCAGGGAGGGCCGGGTGTCAGGTGAACACAGGGAGCAACTAGTCACACCTTGTCAGGGTGACCATGTACGTTATTGTCCAAAACTGGGAAGTGAAGGAGGGGGGCTCTTAATGAATATGCCAGAACACAGGCCTGAAGGGGGCTGCTCCCATCATCCATGATGGTGGCAGGATTCCACCATTTCCATCTCTAGTCCTGACCTTGGTCCATAGTCAGTCACCTGCTGGGTACTCGCATTTGGTTATCCTGCAGGTGACTCAATTGCAAGGTAGCAAAAACTGAAGCTGGCATCTCCCTGCTCCCCTCATCATCACTGTTGCCTTCTCTTCCTCTGTGCTCCCACTCTGGAGAAACAGCACTGGCCCCACACACGTGTCCCCGGACAGACGCTGGGAGTTGTCCTGGATCCTTCCCTTCTTCACCACAACCAGGCAGTCATTCTAAGAGCTACCGATTCTGCCTCCTCTGGCCCGCCCTCCTTGTCTCTGCCTTGGCCCACTTTAATAGCCTCGCCACTGGGCTTCCCCTTCCATTTCTCCATCTGTACTTCTGAAGTCCACCTTCATCTTGGTGGCAGAGATGTCTTTAAAACTGACAAAACTGCTCATGTCACTCCTCCCAGTGGTTGCATTCACACTGACTCTTTGCGGTGGCACCTGAGACCATTGCAGTCTCCCCGTTGCTCTGCTTCCACCTCCCTCCCACACCCCGCCAGCAAGCTCTGTGGACCCTTCGATGTTCTGTGCTGCCTCTGCCAAGCCTCTGCTCGCGCTGCACTGTGCCTGGATCGCAGCACCTCTGCTTTTCCTCCACCACTCTCGAGGCCACAGGTCATGCCCACTCCACAGCCCACCTGCCCTTTAAGAACTGGCCTTCCTGGCACTTTAGCCACTGATTCATTGAGTAGAGTATGACAATAATGTGGTGACAAGTAAATAAAACCCCCACATGACAAAAATGCTCCTGATCAAGTCATCAAGGATCAGGAGCATACAATTTTTTTTCTTTGCCACACATTGGAAGAATAAGAGCTGTTTGGAGCTACACAGTAAATACACAAACACTGACAAAAGTTGATTAGCAAAAGCATGGTGCACACTTTTCATGATACCCGACACCACAGAGAAGCCGACAAAATCCTCACAAAATCAGCATTTGGCCCACGGGCTGCAGGTTGGACACCTCTGTAGGTGAAAGGAAATGGGCTATGTATTGTACCATTCTTGCAATTTTTCTGTGAGTTTTAAGTTTTTCAAAGTAGGAAACTAGGTAGAAAATGAATAGACTACGGATTTAAAGTAGGGCAAATGACCTGAATAGACACTTCTCAAAAGACATACAAATGGTCAACATGTATATAAAAAAAATGCTTAACATCACTAATCACCAGGAGACTGCAAATCAAAACCACAATGTAGGATCACTTTACACCCATTAGAATGACAATTACCAAAACCCCCAAAAAACAGCAAAAGCCAGCACAGATGTGGAGAAAGAACACTGTTGGTGGGAATGCAAATTGGTACAGCCACTATGGGTACAATCCCACTGCTGGGTATATATCTGCAGGAAAGGAATTCAGTGTGTTTAAGAGATACCTGCACACCCATGTTTGTCACAGCTCTAGTGACAATATGGAAGTCATGGAATCAACCTAAATACCCAGCAATAGCTGGGCAGACGAAGACAATGTGGTGTACATACACAATGGAATACTATTCCACCATTTTCCTGTCATTCGTTGGAAACATTATCTTAAATGAATAAGCCAAGCAC
This sequence comes from Perodicticus potto, assembly GCA_963574655.1. NCBI lineage: Eukaryota > Metazoa > Chordata > Mammalia > Primates > Lorisidae > Perodicticus > Perodicticus potto. Next base: position 21,682 of record CAUYRH010063330.1, on the reverse strand, counting down.
AGAAAAGACCAATTCTACATGATCTCACACATATGTGGAATCTAAAGAAGTAGATCTCACAGAAGTAGAGAGTTTCGGTGGCTATCAGGGAGGCCTGGGAAGCGAGGTGGGGACAGAGAATGAGAGAGAGAGATTGGTCAGTGGATACAAAGTTACAATTAGATAGGGTGAATAAGCTCTGGAGTTCTATTGCACAGAAGGGTGACGATGGTTAATAAAAGGATATTGTATATTTCAAAATGGCTAGAAAAAAGAACTGTGAATATTTTCACCACAGCAAAATGAAAGCTATATGAGGTGATATATATGCTAAATACCCTAATTTTTTTTTTGAGACAGAGTCTCACTATATCACCCTCAGTAGATGTGGCATCACAGCTCACAGCAACCTCACACTCTTGGGCTTAAGTGATTCTCTTGCCTCAGCCTCCCAAGTAGCTGGGACTACAAGCACCCACCACAATGCCCAGATATTTTCTTGTTGCAGTTATCATTGTTGTTTAGCTGGCCCAGGCCAGGCTTGAACCCGCCAAACTCAGTGCATGTGGCTGGAGCATGTGGCTGGCTCCATAACCACTGTACTATGATGCTGAGCCATAAATACCCTAATTTTATTTTTATACAATGTATATGTGTATTAAGGCATAACACTGTATCCTATGAATACAAACAATTATTATGTGTCAGGAACAACAAGATTAAACTTAAAATTAAAAAACATTTTCGGCTCGGCGCCTATGGCTCAGCGGGCTAAGGCGCCAGCCACGTACACCTGAGCTGGCGGGTTCGAATCCAACCTGGGCCAGCCAAACAACGATGACGGCTGCAACCAAAACAAAATGGCTGGGTGTTGTGGCGGGCGCCTGTAGTCCCAGCTACTTGGGAGGCAGAGGCAAGAGACTCGCTTGAGCCCAGGAATTGGAGGTTGCTGTGAGCTGTGATGCCACAGCACTCTATCCAGGGTGACAGCTTGAGGCTCTATCTCAAAAAAAAAAAAACATTTTCAATGAATGAAATATGGTCCTACATGGAAATTCTTGCACTTTACGTTTGAAGTGACTCTTTTGAGAGACCAGTCTCCACTGAAATTCATGGCCAGGGTTTGCTATTACCGCTCCATACTTATCAGGACATTTGTTGTAATATTTAAATCCATGTTTAAAGTTAAGGATACATATGTTTGATTTGGATGAAAAATTAGGAAAAAATAGTTAAGCAAATAATAAAAAATAAAAGCATCTAAAACGTCACCACCCAAAGATAATTACTTCAGAATACGTCTTCCTGATAATTCTAATGGGTAGATATATTTTTAAGTACATAATGAATTATGGTACACACGGTTTTGTAACCCATTCCTTTTACTCCATAATATGTGATAAATAGCTTTTCATATTGATAACTACATCAGCATTTTAATAGCTGCATTACTTTCCGTGGGACAGGCTCCCCGTAATTTATGTAATGTCATGATATTTCCTCTACACACACAAACACAAGCCCCAACTCCCTGAATCTGGCATCTTCCATGAATCTAACCCCAAAAATCAAAGTCAGTGCTGGCCCTTTGTCTAGAAGGGAGACACGTTGCTATTTGGGCTTCAAAGAAAAAGAAATGAAAACTGACAGGTTAGAATTAACTGGGAAAAGCACCTCTTCTCAAAAGCTGTGAACATTTGAAATAGGTAGAGCCCAATCTTCTTTACAGCTCTGCCCAGAGAGGCCAACAGAATTGTGGGCCACTGGCAAGATTGAAAGGAGCTAAAAATAGACCCAGAACCAAGCACTGAGGCTTTTCTGAATTCATAGGCATGAAGACTGCCCCCGAAGGACTCACCTCTCCAACATTTTCCATCCACAGCATGTCACACTGCCTAAAATTCTTAAGGATTATGGTTCCGTGACAGGCATCTGACAGAAAGTAGGCAGCTACCCTGGGAGGAGGGCAGAGTGACTCTCCCACAGACTCAAATGGCCTGGGGTCGAATCCTCAGCCTCTCTGAGCTGCTGTGTTCTCCTTTATAACAAGGAGCTAACAGGCTACCTCACAGAGTTATCGTGAGGGTGAAATGGAAGGTTGCACAGGAGGTGAACAAATGTGGCTTGTTACCATTACTGAAGACTTGAGTTGGTTTCTCAAATTAGCTGGGTGCGGTCTGGGGAGAGTTGCGTTTTTGTGGGGTTGGTGGTGCTCCATATGCCAAAGACCCCCGCATGATGCAGGGTAAAGGAGACAGATCTGCACATCCAGGACCAACCTGGGAATGTAGGGAAGGATGTAGACGTGCTGGGATGCCATCAGGATGCCTCGCCTGTTGCCATAGCCCTCGGCATCCACCAATTTTAACGCTCATAGAGCCAAGTATTCTCTGGTCAACTCTGGAGTTTTATTAAATGTAATTTGCTGGTTTGCTGAGACTTTAGTTTGAACCACATCAACTTAGAGTGAGAAAGGTTATCTTACAGATTTCCCAGAAACGGTCCCTAGCAAGGCCTTGCAGTAGATACACTGGGAGGCTGGACTAGGACCCAGGTCTTCTAACCTCCCACCTCACCCCAGGCCTGATCTCTGCCCAGCATCCCAGTGGAGGCCTGATTGTGACCAGGTCCCACTGAGGGCTTTCCAGGAGCAGAGTGACTGATGAGTCACCAGGATGTACCGGCAGGGCACAGACAGTGCTACTGCTATTTAAATGTGCTCTGTGGAGTGAAGTTGCTTTTGTCTCTGTGTTGGTTTCCTAGAGCTGCTGTTATAAAGTACTACAAACTGAGTGGCTTAAAAGTAGTATCTCCCAGTCCTGGAGGCTGGAAGTCTGAAGTCAAGGTGGTGGCAGGGCCATGCTCCCGCTAAAACCTGTAGGAGGGGATCCTTCCTGTCTCTGTTTGCTCTAATCCTTGGCTTTCCTTGCCTTGTAGATGCGTCACTCTGATCTCTGCCTCCATTGTCTGCCCACTTATAAGGACACTAGTCACCTTAAATTACAGCCATACCCTTTCCCAGTACGACATCGTCTTCACTAACTACATCTGCAACACATCACATTCTGGGTACGCGGGGTTAGAACTTCAGCATATTTGGGTGGGACACAACTGAATCCATAATAGTCTCTAAACCCATTTTGAGACAAGATTTCTCTCTGCAGTGCCTGAGCTAAGATGAGAGCAACATCAAAGGTTCTCCCCACAGCCAGAGGAAGAACTCCCAGGGAAGACTGACTTCTGATTTCTGCCCTGCGGCCCATGTGAGGATGCATTAGAGGGAGGGGATTGAAACAGGCCCAGGTAGACAGATGCAGGGCAGGGCCGCACCTCTCCCTCCCTACTGTCTATCCTCATGGCTGAAGACTTTATTGTACCATGCAGTGGGCACTCAGAAAGTGGAGTCCCGGCTCGGCACCTGTGGCTCAACGGGCTAAAGTGCCAGCCACGTACACCTGAGCTGGCGGGTTTGAATCCAGCCCGGGCCTGCCAAACAACAATGACGGCTGCAACCAAAAAATAGCCGGGTGTTGTGGCGGGCACCTGTAGTCCCAGCTACTTGGGAGGCCAAGGCAAGAGAGTCGTTTGAGCCCAGGAATTGGAGGTTGCTGTGAGCTGTGATGCCACAGCACTCTATCCAGGGTGACAGTTTTGAGGCTCTGTCTCAAAAAAAAGAAAGAAAGTGGAGTCCCAAAGTCTTGGGTTCCACTTCTGGGAGACTCATAGTTCATGTAAAACACCGAGTGAAAACCAGAGAGAACAGAGGGAAACCATTCCCTTCCATCCTCCCACACACCTTCCCCTGGCTCTGATCTTTATAGCCCAGACTAGGCAGCTGGAGGAATGGCCCGACGAGGCCTGAGCCCTTCTCCCTGTCCCGGCACATCAGCAGCCCTGGTGACCTGCCAAGGGAAGAGATACGCAGGTACATGCTGATCCAATGGCTCAGGTAGGTGAGAAAACAGCTCACATTTGCAGGAGACCCCGGTAATGGAAAATTGATGACAAAGCTCTTCACACATTTCTTAATACATTTTAAGTCCTTAACAAAACAAACCTCAGGGCCTGAATAAATTGGCTCCCAGATGCTGACCAAGAACAAGCTGGTTAGACGGACAGTGTGGGGGGTTGAAGAGAGGGTGAGTAAGGACCAGAGTAAGTGGACAGCCCGCCCCTCACCCACACCAGGCAGCTTTGTGACAAGTGTCTCTGCTACCCACCTGGAGGGTGGAGCTCCTGGAGTCCCCAGGCTGGGGGTCCTCTGCAAGAGCTCTCCCTCCTCACCCTCGGGCACATCCCTTCTGTAACCCAGAAGCAACTCCTTTTTCACAGATCTCCCAGGCTCTGCTCAGACATTGGGCAATTTACCACCCCCTGAGTTGGAGCAGGACACGCATCCCTGCATCCACTCAGAGAGAGAGCTGCCTAGAGGCCACCTCCAGAGAAGGGGTCATCTCTGAGGCCAAAGGGGAGCCACTGGCCTGGCCTGTTGGCAGCAGAATGGGAGGGAGCCTTTGCCTAACTCCCCATTCTTGTCCCTTCTGCACTGACATCAGAGGTGTGCAGGGGAAAGCCAGCGGCTCCTTCCTGGTAGAGATGATGACACCCGCCCCTCCTCCTACCAGCTTCCCCTCCCGCCCTCCCCAGCCCAGACCCATCTTCCCTGCTGCCCTTGGACACCCAAGTGCAGGTGCTGACTGGATGTCTGGGGGGTGGACCTGCGGACAGGATTACAGACAGGAGACTGGCCTCAGGTCCGAACAGGGAGGGTTGCTCCACTGTGACGGGATCAGGTGCACATGGGCACTGCTGGCATTGTGGAGGGGTAGGGGAGGAGTCCCCAATAATAGTTCCTATTTTCTCCACAAAGGACAAGGTGCCTTCAAGGAGCTGGAGTAGCGAGGGAATGTTGGTGTGGGGAGGGAAGATGGAAGGGAAGCAGGAAAGGAAACTTCTCCGGGCAGTGGGAGAGGTGTCTGCCACTGCCCGGTGCCCCTGTGAGATGTGGGGTCATAAACGCAGAATGAGGCAGCACAGTCAGCTCAGATGCAAGATTTTCTCCAGGAACACTGCACGTCTCGGGCACAGCGTGAGGCCTGTCTGAGAGGGAAGGCGGCAAGGGAGTTAAGGGTGTTTGCAACAAAAACATGACAGAGTGGACTGTGAACATTATGCGGGCAGAGAACAGAGTCAGTGTGGTGTGACCCTGTGCCTAGACCTTTGGCAAGACTTCCTGGGAATCCACCCCATCCAGGTGCAGTAAGGCAGCCGTCCCCCAGCACTGTCACACTCACCCTGTCAGTCCGCCCCCTCGGGTAAGGAGGGTGCAGGTCAGAGCAGGCAACCATGTGTCTTGGTCAGATAGAGGATTTTCATAAGTAATTTGTGACTAATAATAAAAAATGGAAGCTTGGGGATTATTTTCATTTGCCTGAGGCTGTTGAAGGTTATCCGGATCATACCACTTTATCTCACTTACATCAAGCTAAGCTTTCTTCAACAGGAGAGAAATGACGAGTTATGGCTAATCCCTGAGTACTGAGCCAAATCTAAGTGCAGCTTTGCACGCAGAGCCTATAGTTAGCATTGCCTGAAGTAGCCCTAGGGGCTTTTGTCTGTGAGAATGACAATGCCTTAGGGGTCTTTGTGCCTGGTAAGGCCCACATTTGCTGTTCCGTCTGTACAGCTTTGTGCTTTGCGGCACACAGAATCAGGGCCACGCAAATTCAGATTCGTCACAGAGGAGGTCATGGGGACTTCTGGCCATCTATCCTCATCTCTTTTCTTCTTCTTCCAAAGTCATAGCTTGCGGGGCTGCCCAGCTACCTGGTCCTTCCCAGCCGCCCTGAGGTTGTGTGCAGCCACATGACCAAGTTTTAAGAAAGTGAAGTGGCAGAAGTCACGTGTCCCATTTCCAGGCCGAAGTCTTAAGCACCTGGTGTATCCTCCACCTTCTTTTCCCTAGTTTCACAAACTGGAGGACAGAGGGGCCTGCAACCTGCTTTCAACCTCAGACAAAGCTGAAGGGATGAAGAAAAACAGGATGGAAAGAACTCAGGTCCCTCACTGACCAGGGGCAGCAAACCCATCTGCCAGCCAGGAATGCTCACCTTGCCTGTGTCTCAGGTCAGGTGCTGCGGGACGGACTCCGTGTGCTGGCAGTTAATTGGGGTGTACTCTCCGTGTGCTGGCAGTTAATCGGGGTGTACTCTCCCTGTGCTGGCAGTTAATCGGGGTGTGCTCTCAGGGGCAGCATCTGCAAGTTGCAGGGGAGAAGAAATTGAATGCCGTGAAGTTGGGCGAGAGCCCTCCACTGATCCGGTGGGGAGCTCTGGAGCTAGGATGACTCTTCCAGTGTGTCCTAGACTGAGCCAAAGGAACATTTTTTATTATTAGTCACAAATTACTTGTACTCCATATCTATCACTCCTTCTTGGGCGGAAGCTGCTCCCACAGGGTAAGCCAGCTCCTTTTATCCAAGGGTGATTCCCAGAGAGGGACTCAACTATGAGCCCTTCACACGCACCCCACCCAGCAAGCAGCTGGGGAGATGGATGAAGGGAGGATCCAGGCGCGGCACCACAGCACCCACCGTGACTGTCTCCTAAGGGAGCGACCTCCATCTTCTTAAAGCCACTGGTTTACTGTAGGGTCTCCTCATCACAGAAGCCTCACTCAGCCGCATCTCCTAAAGCTCTCCGCTGGTTACAGGTATATGACCTACCGCCATCTCCTAAAGCTGTCTGCTGGTTACAAGTTTCTGTCCGCTGGTTACAGGTATATGTCCTACCCCCATCTCCTAAAGCTGTCTGCTGGTTACAAGTTTCTGTCCGCTGGTTATAGGTACATGTCCTGCTCCCAACAGACAGAGACTCCCAGAGACAGGCACTGACTCGGTAGTTTGTAAGGCGTGGTTCTCCAGGCCAGCAGCAGCAGCACCTGGGAAATTGTTTTACTTACAAATCTTATGGCTCCTCCTCCCTCGGACTTCTGAATCAGAAAAGGTACCCAAGCATGTGTGTGCAAAAAGCTTTCTGATGACAGACACCCAAGACTGAGGCCCTCTTCCCCAGGTTTTCTTCCTTCTATGCTCAGAGCACCACCCCCTGTCCAGAGCACAATGTAACCTTGAGGGTGATTTGGAAGCCCTGGGCTATACATTAAGATGCTCACAGCTGCTGATGTATCACCTGCTGTCTGGTCTCCAGCCTTCCCCTCTGATTCTACCAACCCATCCCTCTCTGCCTTGGAAGAGAATAGGGCAGTGGGATCCTCACTGCCCCGCCTAACGTGGCTTCCAGTCTCAGCCGTGTCTGCTACTAGCTGACTGCCCTTGGATGAATTGTTTGTCTGGTGCTCAGTTTCCTCATCTGTACAGTGGGGATAAGACCCACTCTGCATAGTTATTTTGAGATTAACATACAAAACCTACCTCAGCACCTAACACTGACTGGTGCCAAGCACTCCATGACCATTACCTTCAATATCCTTCACCTGCTTTGTTCCAGTAAAAATTTCTAAGAATAGGTGTGTAGAACTCAGTCACACTGAAAGGTAGGTCACCTGTAACTGAAAGCACTGTGATCCCCCCAGGGCAATCTGCATTTTAACCACAGCCCAAGGATCAAATTAGAGCAATGTTTGTTTTTTTAATTGAGTGGTGGGGAGGAGAGGTTTCTTTCCTAGCCCTCGAAGTCATGCATGGGGCTGTCTCCCAGTCTGGACGCTTGGTAACTCTTTCCCAGAGGTGCTGGACACTGAGGAGGCCCCATTCTAGCGACAATGCCCCTTTTAACACAAAGCTGAGCAAAGATGCCTGGCTTCAGATGGTTATATTTAGAGCGATCACGAGCCCCAGGTGCCCTGTTGGCTCCTTATTTGGATCCAGGTGGGGGAGGGGATAATTCTCTACACCTGTTTCTTTCATCCAACAGTTGAAAATTATTCCCAAGACCTTTCATGGCCCAGATCTAAGGGTTCTCCAAGGTCAGCATGACTCAGACAGAGCATGGAATTTTAGGAACATTAGGAGGACCCTCCTGCCCCTAAAGATTCTCAATCTGGGCTCGGCGCTTGTGGCTTAGTGGACTAAGGCGCCAGCCATGTACACCAGAGCTGGCGGGTTCGAATCCAGCCCAGGCCCGCCAAACAACAATGACGGCTGCAATAAAAAAATGGCCGGGCGTTGTGGCGGGCGCCTGTAGTCCCAGCTACTTGGGAGGCGGAGGCAAGAGACTCGTTTGAGCCCAGGAATTGGAGGTTGCTGTGAGCTGTGATGCCATAGCACTCTATCCAGGGTGACAGCTTGAGGCTCTGTCTCAAAAAAAAAAAAAAAAAAAAAGATTCTCAATCTGATAGTCATGGGCTGCTAGCCCTCCACCCGGGGCCGACACCTCCCACTCTGCACTGAGAGTGCAGACACCCAAAGGAGAAAGGCCAAGCAACTTCCATTTATGTCAAAGATGAAATGACTGGGCGGCGCCCATAGCTCAGGGGGTAGGGCACCAGCCACATACACCCAAGCTGGCAGGTTTGAACCCGGCCCAGGCCAGGTAAACAACAATGACAATTGCAACAGGAAAAAAAAAATGGCCCGGTGTTGTGGCTGGCACCTGTAGTCCCAGCTACTTGGGAGGCTGAGGCAAGAGAATCACTTAAGCCCAAGAGTTTGAGGTTGCTGTGAGCTGTGACGCCACAGCACTCTACCGAGGATGACATAGTGAGACTCTATCTCAACAATAACAACAAAAAGACGAAATGACGGACTGACAGCAGGGCTTTCCTGAGAGCTGGAGCTGTAGGAGGGAGCTCTGGGCAGCTGAAGAGGGAGAGTTCCCTGCTCAAACCAGCCACAAATTTGAGTTCACTGATCGCCTCCCATCACCCAGCACTATGCTAGGGTTTCATTCCAACTTTTGTTTTGCTCTGAGGTCTTTGTTAATTCCATAAACCAGTTCTCTGCTTTCAGTGTCAGTGGACAATCACAGCAGGCATCCACCCCTGCCCTGCCCCACAGACCATCCACCCTCAACGGCACTGTCTGAGGTTCGGAATGACTGGAGGCTCACGGGAGGCAGTGAGGGAGTGAGGGCTGTGGTGTCTGTCTCCAGGGAAGCCTGGTGGTCAGCTGAGAACACACAATTCTGTCTTTGAGATCCTGAAGAGGGCTCAGAACCTGCTCTGTGTAATGTCCCAAGACAAGGAAATGGAAGCCTTGTACTGGCCACGTCCACTTATGACCTTCTCCATTTGGACAGAGATTTAGAACTCAGCAGGCTCTCTGCAAGGCCATCTCCTGTGGGCCACTCCTACCCTGTGAGGACAGGGAGGTGGGCGTGGACAGGGAACCAGGCTCAGAGAGGCTAAGGGGTTTACCCACTTACCAGCTAGAGTGTGTATGTGTGGATGAGGGTGATCTGGGGCTTGTTCCCAGGCCTTGCGTCTCTGAGTCTGGTACATTTGCTGTTGTCTGAGGAGACATTTGTAGCAGCAAAGTCTAGAGCACGTCTGAAAACTTCCATGGCATCCTCCAAAGTAGAAGAAAGAGGGAGGGTGGTGTGGAGTACGACCCCAGGACCCAGGGGAAAGCTGCTATATTTCCCCGGAGTTGGCCAGCCTTCCCCTTCCGCGCTGCCCAGACCACGTGTTGGGATTTTACAATGGCTTTCTGTTATGGTTTGGGATTATTTCAACGAAAGCAGGGCCTGGAATTAGATAGCAATCTCCCCAAAGAAGATACTTTGTACATTAGAACTTTTCTGTGCTAAAGACTCTGAGATGGATCAGGAGAAGAGAATTTTTTTTTTTTTTGAGACAAAGTCTTGCTAAGTCACCCTTGGTAGAGTGTGATGTCATCACAGCTCACAGCAACCTCCAACTCTTGGGCTTATGTGATTCTCTTGCCTCAACCTCCCAAGTAGCTGGAACTATAGGCACCCGCCACAATGCTATTTTTTTCTTGGAGTTGTCATTGTTGTCTGGCCTGGGGTGGGCTCAAACCCGCCAGCCTCGGTGCACGTGGCTGTAACCACTGAGCTATGGGCACCGAGCCCAGGAGAAGAGAATCTTGATTCTTAGGAGAAATAGATGGCATCAGCCATGGAGGGCACAGCTGTGGGGCTGGACCCTTACAGATGCCCTGAGTGGATGCCCATGCCTTCCCTCGGGAAGGGGGTCGGAGGTGTGTCACATTGAGCCCCAAATATTCCTTCCGCTATTAGTGTCTCTTTGGACCAATCTGGTCACCTTTGCACTGAGGAAACTCAGGCAGCGGGCAGGTTTTTCACCCTGTGCTATCGTCACTGGAAGCAGCTGATTCCTTTAGAGACCACTTTTCAGAGCAAAGGATGTCTGTTACAGCTAGGAATGGCCTCCTCCTCTCTCCCTGCTTTCCTAGGACCCCTTCCCCAAAGCTACACTGTGATAGCAGGAGGGATCAAAGTGCCTGTGAAGTTTGGGCAGTAAGAGTAAAACTTCTACATAGAGTAAAAAGTCTACGTATATATCAGAAGATCCTATTCCATGGCACTGTCTTAACTAATACATCAACACCCGGTTTTGACAGGTGTCCAGCCGAGGAGGTATGCTCATCAGCTGCTTCCTGCCCATCCTCCATCCTTCCACCTGTTCATTCTTAGAAAAAAGATCTTCCCCACTGTCTTCTCAGAGAAGCTAGTTCACCATACCCAAACACGGTAGTCTCAGTGTCCCAATAAAGATTTTAAAATGTATTTTGGTAGCTGTTATTTAAACAATATGTTCAATGGATAAAGACCTCCTTATTTTTGTGTGCATATGGGACCATGTGTAAAAACAACATGATTGATTTCCACTCTATGTTGGATCAAGGCGAGTCATGGCTAAATGATGGTGGGATTCAGGGAACGCCACAGGGCTGCCCCTTCACTGGTCAGAGAGCAGAAGGATTTGAGAGATGGACACACTGGCCTGGCCAACTTTCTTGTCAGGCCCCCAGATCTTCTTGGGTTCACACTTTCTATCACTTAATGTCCCCTGAAAGTCTGAGATGTTAGGTTTCTCCTTCTCTGCCTATGATGAGATGAGAGACAGGGATTCATCTTCAGGATTTTCTTGTATTATCCTGTAACAGACACTGTTGACGCTCTTCCCATAAGCCCGGACCTCCCCTGGAGTGTTTCTGTGCACCTCTTCCCTCACTTCCATGGGCCTTTACTTTGAACACCCTACACCAGAGACTCTTAAAAAGATAACCATTGACTAAAGGAGATACTTTTCCCACATGAAAGCACCTAGGAGTTTGTACCCCCCAACCTCCAACCCAGGGGTAGATGATAGCCAATTGCAGACCAGTGCAGAAGTGTGACAGATTGCAGTTTCCAAAAAGGTCCACCATATCTTTGGTCCTACACATTCTTCTAGAACATTGTTGCTTCCTCAACCAAGAAGTGGCGTCTATTTCCCCTCCCCTTTAAATTGGGCGAGTTTTTCTGACTATCTTCGCACAGAATGCAGTAGAAGTGATGTTATATGGTTTATGAGTGGCCATAAAAGGAGTCATTGCTTCCACCTGTCTCTCTTAGCACATATGTCCTCAGAATCCAGTCACCATGTTGTGAGGAAGCCCAGGTCACATGGGGAAGATATATATAGATTTTATGGCTAAGAACTTCAGGTAAGGTCCCAGCTCACAGCCAAGACCAATTGCCGATGTGTGAGTGACTGAGGATTCCAGGAAGCTGCTCCAGCTGACACAAAGTGGAGTAGAGATGAGCTGTCCCCACCAAGTGCCACCCAAATTGAAGATCCATAAGAAAAATTAGTAGCTGGGCATCGTGGTGGACATCTGTAGTCCCAGCTACTCGGGAGGCTGAGGCAAGAGAATTGCCTAAGCCCAAGAGCTGGAGGTTGCTGTGAGCTGTGATGCCATGGCATTCTACTGAAGGTGACAAAGTGAGACTCAGTCTCTAAAAAAAAAAAAAAAAGAAAAAATATGTATGTCATTGTTTTGCGCAACTACGTTTGGGGATGGTTTGTTGGGCAGCAAAAGGTACCAAATACAAATTTAGGCCCAGAGAAGTAGGTGCTACCATAATAAAACTTAAAATCTGGGCTTTGGCACTGGGTGGCCAATTAAGGCTAGAAGGACCTTGATGAAAGGATTAATGAAAACCTAAAGGGCCTCGGAGAGGCTGTCAGGGGAAGCCAGATGGCTCTGGAGGGCCACAGCAACATTTCCAGTCCCATGGGCTCTTGGGAAACTTTGCCACTTCCTCAAAAGAAGTAGGGCTTTTATTTCCCCTTCCCTTGAAATTGGGCAGGCCCCAATTTTTGCTAGATGAAAAGAGCAAAATTAATTTTTTTTTTTAAGTATTGTGTGAAGGGGCAGGGAAAGACCAACTCCCAAGGCTAATCTATTAATCACTCTAAATAAGCATTTTGAAAACACCAAATATGCATGGAGTTTTTAAAACTTAATTTTAAAAAGAAAAAGTAATATCATAAATTTTAATTTGTCTTTTCATGTTCATACTTAATTTTATTAGTATATCTTCCCTGGGCTAAAGACAGACTCATTAAAAGAATAATATTTTTTTTCTTTTTTTTTTTTTTTTTTTTTGAGACAGAGCCTCAAGCTGTCACCCTGGAGAGAGTGCTTGGCATCACAGCTCACAGCAACCTCCAATTCCTGGGTTCAAGCAAGTCTCCTGCCTCTGCCTCCCAAGTAGCTGGGACTACAGGCGCCCACCACAATGCCTGGCCATTTTTTGGTTGCAGCCGTCGTCGTTTGGCGGGCCCGGGCTGGATTTGAACCCGCCAGCTCAGGTGTACGTGGCTGGCGCCTTAGCCCGTTGAGCCACAGGCACTGAGCCAAAAGAATAATATTTTTATCATTCCAAGCAATTGAAATGATCATTTCAAGCAAATTAAGTGACTTTCTTGTTAGATTAAGTTGCCCATAGACAATGTTTTTGGCTAGGTCATAAAATTTGGAGCTACAGAAAGCTAGAGAGATTTTCCTCATGACAATAACAGATAACTGGAGCTCAATTATTCGAAAGTTCTGCTTCCACTTTGTGATTCCCAGTCCAAACACTCAAAATGGGGTGATCTCACAGCCTCTGACCTGGACAACATCTTCCTTATTCTTTCTGTACCTTCCCTAATTATCAAGTCTGACTTGCATTTGCAAAACCACCACCCTACCCTGACCTCAGATCCTTCCTCACTACATAGGAACCTCTATTGTCTGCTTGAGGCTACTCTGAATTCTTTTCATGCTCTTCCAATCTGGCCAGGCCACACCTCTTGAATATATTTAAGTCCAGTTGGATTCTGAGCATTCCTCCTTGTCTGTCTGGCTCCCACTGAGGTCACTTCAATGACAGACAAAAAGCATAAATTTGAGCACTGTAGCATCATTTGTAACAGCCTGACAATCAGAAACAATTGAATCTTAGTTAGGTCACACTTAGGCTAAAAGGGTGAGGGGACAATATACCAGTAGCTTATCCAGGCCCAGGACAAGTGAGGGGTCATGGGTACCCTCAAGCCAGTACCGCCTCGGGTGTTTATACTCACACAGTTCCTTACAGCTCGTGCTGACCATGGTGTGGTGAAAACTGACTGGGTGGGCTGAAGTCTGCACTTTACAAGTGCACAGAGGCACAAGTCAAGAATTTACCTTATATACATGCCCAGAGCTTGAGCTACGAAAGCTCAGCAGCTAGAACTGGCCTGCACGTTGTGTCTTCCACGTGAAAAAAGGTTTGCATAACTCTTCCCTACAGAGGGGCCGTGCCTATAACCCTGGCGTGTCTATTCAGAAAGGACTTAGTGGGGGCCCCTGGCTGGAAGGAGGAAGCTGGCAGACTTCAGTAGACACTGTGCTAGCTTATCAAGTAGAGTGTTCTTATGAGAAGTGGAGATCACAGCTAACCACCCTCCTAGACGCCCTTGGCACTGCTTTTCACAGGCACTAGAGGAGCAAGGAGGTTGGGGCGTGGAGCTCTGCGCCACCAAAAGGATGCTCTAATGGTGGGTTTCGGGCATCACAGGCAGGAACAGGAAATTGGACTTGATGGGGGTGCCCCTTGAGAGCAGAAAATAGTGTTTAAATTCCTCACAACAAAATATGTTCTCTGGCTCAGTGAGACAGGTAGGTTGGCAAGAGAGGTTGCGAACTGCTTTCTGGGTAGAAAAGCTGAAAGAGAAAATCGTGCCTGGGCAGGCAATGCTTTCTAGAAGGCCCGAGGGCTTGTCTTCTGCTCCTCCAGTTGCTGAATCAGCAGAGGACCTCAGTGGTCATTTAATTCTGTGTCTAGCCAGCTGTGTCTGTAACAGCACCAGCTCCAGACTTAGAATTCCTCAGCCTTCACATCTATGGGTAGTGCTTTTGCTGGGAAGTTGAGAGCAAAAGAGAGAACAGGAGGAAAATCCAAGGTGCTGCAGAGAGATCCTTCTAGCTGGAAAACCGCAGTTCAGTGTGGTCCAACCTCAGAGAGGGTGCAGGCTCCAGCCCATAGAATAGGCATGCGGAAAGGGACTCAAGCTCAAACGCAGATGGGTCACCTGGAGAAGGCTGGGTAGGGACTGAACTTCAGGGGGACAGTGGAGGCAGCCCCAAGCCCCGTCTGCTGGACCCTCTCTGCTGGACAAAGCCCGATGTCCTGCCAGTTGCAGGCAAGTCCCCCAGCAGTAGTGAGTGTTAACATGGGCACAGCTCTGTGCCAGGTGTTGTTTGTGTGTGTTGGGGTGGGGGAGTAGGGTTTGGAAGAAAATCAAGAAGGCAGACAGACCTCAGTGAAGCAGAGGCCATTCAAGCTGCGGGGCAAACTCAGAGCAGTAGGGCAGGCAGTGGGAGGTATTTTCTTCACCAATAACTATCAGATAGCCTAGATTCCAGGCTGAGCTACACCACTCAGGGGTCATACTATTTTGGCAGATATTTGATACACAATTTTATACCATAACATGAATAAGCTGCCTCAAATGCGGCATTAAAATGAAAGTACCCAGTGAATAAACCTAGATGCGAAAGGCCACATACCATACAATCTCACTTCTTTGAAATACCCCCATAGGAAGGCCATCAAGGCAGAGAGCAGACTGGTGTTTATAGGGGCTGGGTGAGGTAAGGGGGCATGACTTCTTACTAGGTACAAAGTTTCTTGTTGGAGTGATGGAAATGTTTTGGAACCAGATGGTTATTGTGCTTGTATAACATTGGGAGCTATTTGTCCATAATTTTTTAGAAATGAAAAGGTCTGGGTGGCGCCTGTGGCTCAAAGGAGTAGGTCCCTGGCCCCATATGCTGGAGGTGGCAGGTTCAAACTCAGCCCCGGCCAAAAACTGCAAAAAAACAAAAAAACAAAAAAAACCCAGAAATGAAAAGGTCTACTTGTTTTCTTATGTGACCCTACAGAGAGCAATCTCTCTGTGTTTCAGTCCCCTTCCACTGTAACGTAAGGCTCTCAGCCTTGCCTGTCCCCCAGGGCTGAGGGAGCCTGGGGGTAACATTAGAAAGGGCACAGGCATGAGCTCAAAGCCCATCCACAGAACTCACTCACTGTGGGAGTTGGGCAAGTTACTTAGACTTTCTGAGTCTCCATGTAAGCATCTATAAACAGAGTTTCTGGGAGTCCAGACTTTTGCTGTTTGGGTGAGAACTAATTTTTATAAGGAATCACTTATAAACCAAAACAAAAAATGTGTGTGTGCACACGTATATGTATGTTGTGTATGTATAGTGTGGGGCACAGATAGACTCACTAAAAGGGAACTAATAGAGCTAATAAATACAATTAAATAAATAAATAATAAAGGTGAAAGTTGTAAAAATAAAGCCTCCTTATCTCTAAGGAATGGAAGAAGATAGCCAAGTGGTCCATAATTGTCAGTAACATTTCATAGGAAAATAGAATTTGAACTATTCGTTCAACAGTTCAATCTTGGTTCAAATAGAATTTGAACCTTTAAGGAAAGGTAAGATTTGGGCAGATGAGTATGGCAGGTATGAGCAAAGGCCTAGAGGTGGGAGTCTGCTGAGTGAGCATACTGGTCTGGCTGGAGAGAGTATTTGGGGGCACATAGGGAAGAACCAAATGTTGAGATTTCTTGAATGTGAGACCAGGGAGTTAAGACGTCATCCTGAGGGCAGTGGGGAATCATGATTGACTCTTGAGCAGGAGAGCAATATGATGAATATTGTGACTTAAGAGAATAAATCTAGACCACTCTGTGTAGAAATGGTTTGGAAGCAGGAAGAGTTTAGAGGCAGGAAGACCAGCCTGACATCAATAGCTTGACTCCAACATGAGATAATGGGTGAGAGGAATAGAACAATCTTAGAAACACTTCATGGAAGAATTCACAGAAGTTCTTCTGGGCTCCGGACTCACCCTGTCACCACTATTTCTTGGCTTTTGGCATCAGCAACACTGGCCTGGCTACTTCTCATCTGTGGGTGTTTTCCTGGAAGAAATTAGAGTAGTGGCCAAGAAAATGATTCAGGGGACAGGAGCAGAGCTCAAGAGACAAGCATGTGTCAGGAAGGATGTGCACAAAGCTGAGTGGGAGGAAGGAGCTGGCTTGCTATAGGATGGGCTTGATGGGTTTTAGGACATGCTCACCCACAAAATGGCACCTCGGCCTTTGAGCAAACAGCAGAAGCAGAAAGCTCACTCTCATCTTCCCCCACTTTTCCCTGAAGCAGGTCAGAAGGCCAAGGAAGAACTTTCTGTCTCTAACCTAAAGCAGGACATGCCACAGGTGCTCTCCCTGTGCCCGGAAGAAAGGAACATACTTATGTCTGAACACACAAGGTGACGGAGAGGAATCTCCACACACAGGCCTTGCTAAGTTCCCCCAGTTCGCTACCATTAGAGCATACTTTGTTAGACAGTTATATTTCTGCAACACTTTTTTAAATCAAAGCTAGCATAAAAAATACACAGATGTAACTGTTTCTTTGGGTCTTCATTTCCTTATGAAGGCTCTCATATCATGTAACACTTACGTTAGATAAATTTGTGTGCCTTTCTTTTGTTCATCTGTCTTTTATTACAGGAGTCTCAGCTGTGAGCCTAGCAATGAGTGAGGAAATGATATTTTTCCTCTCTCGTAGGCTCTGTGGATTTGGAAGTTAAGCTTGGGTCAAGAATGGATCACCAATGCATTTGGGCCATTCTTGCAGGTTTGTGGGATGGCAGCCAGAAAGCCTCATTAATTCCCAAGTGGCAGCCACAGGGGACTCCCTGGAAGGGAAAGTAGGCAGTTGCTCATACCATGTGTTGATAACAGTCTCCATGTTCCCAGCAAGTAGCCCCAGGAGGGGATCCTTGTTCTGTCAGTCAATCAGAATAACGATTGCTGCAAGCTGGGAGCCCACCCGGTGGGTGGCTATTTCTCACTAGGATGTGTGGGAGCATAGACATCCTGCAGAGAGATACATGCTGAAAATTGCAAAACATTGTTGAGAGCCCTCTTTTTAAAATGAACTCTCAAAACTCAATGAGAAAACAAGAAACCCAATTTTTTTTAAATGGGCCGAAGATTTAAATAGACTCTTTTTTAAAGAAGATATACAGATGGCAAATAAACATATGAAAGGATGCTCAACATCACTAGACATTGAGAAATGCAAATTACCATTATGACGAAACATCGCTACATGCCTATTTGTACACTACACGGTTACAATTTAAAGACTGACCTTTCCAAATGCTGGAAAGGATGTGGAGCAATTGGAACTCTGGGACACTGCTGGTGGGGGTGTCAAATGATAAATCACCTTGGAAAACAGCTTTTATAAAGTTAAACATACATTTATCACAAGATCTAGCATGGAAATAACTCGAATGTCCTTCAATTGGGGAGTGGATAAACACATTGTGGTGCTTCCATACAATGGCTACTACTCAACAATAAAAAGGGATGACTATTAATACAAGAAACAAGATAGATGAACCTCAAAATAATTATGCTAAATTAAGGAAATTACACAGAAAAGGGCATAGCGATCCGTTCTAGAAAATGCAACTAATCTCTGGTTTAATGAGTAGTTGCCTGAGAATAAACTGGAAAGCAAGGACACGGGGGAAGAAATTACAAATGGGGTACAAGTAAACTTTGCGGGAAGATGTTCACTATCTTGTTGTGGTGACGGTTTCACAGACACACGGGTCAAAACTCACAACATTGTACACTATGTGCATGCAGTTTGGTTGGTTTTGTTTGCTAATTATACCTCAAGAAACTTGTAGGGGAAAAACAAATCTTCAAGTTCTCTGCTTTCTTTTCAGGGTAAAAACCAAAGTCCTTGTTTGTAGTGGCCAAGATACAGAGCTGATTTCCCTCTGTTCACAGAGCTGTTTCTCCAGCTTCCAGAATAGGGTCTGTACATGAAAAGACCTAAATATTTGGTGGGGGGTTTGGTTTGTTTTCTCGGGGGAGACAGACTCTCACTCTGTTGCCCAGGCTAGAGTGCTATGGCCTCAACCTAGCTCACGGCAACCTCAGACTCCTAGGTTTAAGCGATCCTCCTGCCTCAGTCTCCCAAGTAGCTGGGACAACTGGTGCCTGCCACCATACCCAGCCAATTTTTCTATTTTTAGTAGAAATGGGGTCTCGCTCTTTCTCAGGCTGGTCTTGAACTCCTGAGCTCAAATAGTCTTCCCTTCTTGGCCTTTAAAAGTGCTGGGATTACAGGCGTGAACCACCACACCTGGCGAAGAGCTAAATATTTCTTGAATGATTGCCTAGCAGGCCCCCAGCTAAGAATAGTAGTTGCTAAATAATTGTTGTTCGGAATAGGAAAGAACATCTCAAATAATTAAACATATAGTTTCCATATTATCCAGCAATTCCATTTCTATATATATTCCTAAAGAAAATGAAAACACATGTTCACACAAAAACTTGTTTATAATAGTCAAAAGGTGAGAACAACCCAAATGTCCATTCATTTATGAATGGATAAACAAAATGTAGTATATCGATACAATAGAAAATTGTTTGGCCATAGAAAAGGAAGAGAGTACTGACGATACACACCAAAACATGAATGAACCTTGAAAACATTATGCTGAGTGAAAGAATCCAGTCATAAGGACTAAAGACATGGATAATATGACCCCATTTACATGAAATGTCCAGAATAAATTTCTAAAGGAGCAGAAAGTGATTAATTATTGCTTAGGACAGGGGTGGCAATGGGGATAGGATGGTAAGAGCTAAAGGGCACAGGGTTTTTTTGGCAGGGTGATAAAAATGTTCTAAAATTGTGGTTATGGTTGCATATATCTGTGACCATACTAAATACCACTGAATACTGAATTGTATGAAGTGTAAAGCTATTTAATAATAAAGAGCAAAATAGTGTGTCAGGAAGGCACAGTTCTTGCTCAGAGCATGAGTGGAGGGCAGTGACCCTTTTTGATTGTCAGTTCACCCCACGGTTAGGACCCTATCAATCAAGTGCCCCTTGAGAAGGGGGCTGACCCAATTTCTCTAGCAGAGAAGGGGCTCAGGGATGGGGAAGGGTGCTAGGATGGAGGAAGGGCTCTTTCTCTGGGACAAATAGATGAAAGCAGTTGCTCACAGCTCTGCAGCCCACGGCTGGGGCCCTGGCTGCTGCCTTGAGCTGTATTGAAAGACATGACATCCCCCAGTTGCCTCACAATGACAATACCTTCTATTTATACCAAACACCTCTCCTCCCAGGAGAGTGCTGTGTTTTCCCAACATTGATTCAGTAAGCCAGCCAGACTGAATTGAATTAAAATTCACAGCAGCCACTCACACAAACCTAGCCCTGCCCCTGCCTGCCCGCTCCTGCATGCACTGCTGAGATGCTCACAGCAAAGCTGGACTTCCACACAGCTGCCCCCCTGAGGGACCCCACCCCACCCTGCTCCAGGCTGAGAGGGACAGGGGTTGTGTCACGCAGAGGCCCTCCCCTCATAAGAGAAATGGAATGCAGTAGAGAGGTCCAGTGCAGCTCCCTGCCCCCTTCCAGACAAACCCATTTTAAACCACAACTCAAAGGTGAGAACTGCTGAGGAATGGCTATCAGAAACAAAAGAGAACTATGTTGAAGGTGGCATTGGAGTCATTTCTAATTCTTATTATATACCATATAGGCAGCAGTCTATTTCAACTAAACAAAAGGCAATGTTGGCTCCAGGTGGGCAGGAATTGAGGCTTCTCCCCTGGGCAGCCTCTAGCTCACTGGATAAGTGGGTAGACTGTCCTCCCCTGGTACAGCTCCAACCAGCCTGGCCAGCCCATGACCCTGACCCGAGGCGCCTGAGGAGGAGCATGCCCTGGTCTGATTGGATTGATGAATGGATGTCCCCAAAGACACACAACCATACACATACATGCACAGATAATGCCTGGGGGCCACTGGATAAGCACAGTGCAGGGGGCAGGGGTCTTCTGCACACATTCCCACTCCTCATACACCACACAGGGTCAAGGAATCAGGTAAGAGCGAGCCCTTTTTGTGGACACTGCATGCCTGCCTTGGGCCACGTTCCATGGAAAAGACCATGTCCTCTAACCCCTTGGTGGGTAACATGCAGATGGCTTAAGAGATGAGGGCCCAAGGGTCCCTTCAAGGTCAGGGTTAAGCAGCACAGCACAAAATCCCTGGGGGGGCTGTAGTCCCAGAGCTTTACTCACATACCCTGGGATCTCAGGCTGGGCACTGCTTAGGGGCCATTTAATTTTTGCTCAGTCCCTACCCCATCCTCATCCATTGCCTGCCTCCCCTTGCCAACATTAGCCACATATAAAGAGCAGGAGTACCTCTGGGGAGTCTTCTCCACCCAAGCCTTGGGCCCCTCACTGCTATTACCAAGGTCCCTTTCTTTTCTTTCTTTCTTTATTTCTTTTCTTTTTTTTTTTTTTTGGAGATGGAGTCCTACTTTGTCACCCTTGGTAGAGTGTCATGGCATCACAGCTCACAGCAACCTCAAACTCTTGGGCTCAAGGGATCCTCTTGCCTCAGTTTTTCATCTTTAGTAGAGACGGGGTCTCACTTTTGCTCAGGCTGATCTTGAACTCGGAGCTCAATGGATCCACCCTCCTCAGCCTCCCAGAGTGCTAGGATTATAGACGTGAGCCACTGCACCCGACCACCAAGGCATCTCTCTGTCCTCTGCTCAAGGGACCTACCACCCCAGTAACCTATGGAAACTCAAGCTCCTTGAGAGGACCTCAAGGGCTGGGGCAAAGTACCCCAAGAATCACACAAAACCCTTATCCTTAATAAGGAATGTACTGGCCCTTTGAAAAGCAGGGGTCTATGGCCTGAGGGAAGGTTTCTCAACCACAGGCTGCCCCTTCTCCCACAGAGAGGGCTCCCAAGCATTGTCCTCTATGAATGAAGAGCATTAGATTTCCCATGTGGAAACATCTTGAAACTGCAGTTTGGAAGTTGTTTGTATCTCTTAGATTTATAAGAATTGGGCAGTAATAATAACAGCAATAGTAACAAAATATTTTACTCTATTATAAATACAAAATATCTTTTTTTTTTTTTTTTTTTGAGACAGACCCTCAAGCTGTCACCCTGGACAGAGTGCCATGGCATCACAGCTCACAGCAACCTCCAATTCCTGGGCTCAAGAGAGTCTCCTGCCTCTGCCTCCCAAGTAGCTGGGACTACAGGCGCCCGCCACAATGCCCAGCCATTTTTTGGTTGCAGCCGTCATTGTTG
>CAUYRH010063327.1:0-36260 GCA_963574655.1 Perodicticus potto | reverse complement strand
TCATGGAAGAAACCCAAGTGCCCATCGATCCACGAATGGATTAATAAATTGTGGTACATGTATACCATGGAATATTATGCAGCCTTAAAGAAAGATGGAGACTTTACCTCTTTCATGTTTACATGGATGGAGCTGGAACATATTCTTCTTTACAAAGTATCTCAAGAATGGAAGAAAAAGTATCCAATGTACACAGCTCTACTATGAAGCTAATTTATAGCTGTGGTATGAAGGGTATAACCCAACTATAACACAAGAATATGGGGAAAGAGGCAAGGGTAGGGAGGGGAGGGGAGAGGGTAATTGGTGGGGTCACACCTACGGTGCATCTTAGAAGGGTACAGGCGAACCTTACTAAATGCAGAATACAAATGTCTTCATATAATAACGGAGAAAATGCCATGAAGCCTATGTTAATCAGTTTGATGAAAATTGTTAAGATTGTATATGAAACTAGCACATTGTACCCCTTGATTGCACTATTGTACACAGCTATGATTTAATGATAAAGATAATAAAATTAAAAAAAAAAAGATCACATGGCAAGAGAGGAAGCAAGAGAGACCAAGAAGGGAGATGTCAGGCTTTTTAAAAATAGTTGATTCTCGGCTCGGCGCCTGTGGCTCAATGGGCTAAGGCACCAGCCACGTATTCCTGAGGTGGTGGGTTCGAATCCAGCCTGGGCCAGCCAAACAACAATGACAGCTGCAACCAAAAAATGGCTGGGCGCCTGTAGTCCCAGCTACTTGGGAGGCGGAGGCAGGAGACTCGCTTGAGCCCAGGAATTGGGGGTTGCTCTGAGCTGTGATGCCATGGCACTCTATCCAGGGTGACAGCTTGAGGCTCCTGTCTCAAAAAAAAAAAAAAAATAGTTGATTCTCATGGTAACTAATTGAGTGAGCACTCACTTTTTACTGCAAGTACAGCACTAAGTCATTCATGGGGGATCTGTTGCCATTACCTGAACACCTCACATTAGACCTCAGCTCCAACACTGAGCATCAATTTTTAACATGAGATTTGGAAGGGACTAACAAATCAAACTACATTAGGTGATATCTTGTTTCCCTGATTATTCATGATTCTTATCTCCCAAATTAATGTCTGCCTATTTGAAGAGGTAGTCAACATTTTAAGTCTTTACAGACTGGTTTTGACAGGAAAGCACGTCTTCAGGCAGTCTATCCAGAGATTCTGGGTGGAATCTATGGATGAACTTGCTGTTGGTGTCCTTAGGTGAGCTGTCCTAGTGCTTAGTTCACGAAGCAGGTAAGCCTGGATCCGGTGTCCATAAGTTGTGGCCTGGTACCTGGGTCTGTGAGGGTGGTCCTGGAACCTTGGTCCACTGGGACATGCCTGGAACTTGGGTCTGCATGAGCAGGCATTGATCTTGGGTCTTTAGGTGCCAGCCTGAAGCCTGGGTCCACAGGTGCTGATATGGCAGTGGTATAGGGTTCAAACTTAAACCTACAGGGGGTTGGTGTGGTACTGGGGTGTTCCTGGAGCCTGGATATACAGGCAAAAGCCTGGAGTTTGGGCCATAGGGGCTGCCTGAACATTAGGATAGCCCTGAAGCCTGAGTCTTTAGGGGAAAGCCTGGAAGCTGGATCCTTAGGAGTTTACATGGCACTAGGTTTGTTCTGGTACTGGGGTGGGCCTGGGTTCTGGGCATGTAGGGGCTGGCATGGAGCCCTAGCCTATAGTGGCCATCATGTTGTTGAGGTAAGCCTAGAGTGTGGATTCATGAGGGAGGGCCCGATGCTGGGGCAGGCTTGGATCCTGGGACAATGAGGGCTGGCCCAGAGCTTAGGTCCATGGGTCCTTAGGTCCACCAGTATACACTGGGTCAAGGTTGGTTAATGACTAAGTCAGGTGCTCACCTTACTCTCCTTCCTCCAATCAGAGGTTATCTCTTTCAGCACTGTGCTGCAGGGGTTCAGAGGAGGGATGACTGGGTAGTCTGAAACTATCCTTCTTACTCTCTTCAATGTGTTTTTTATTATCTCTATGCTCCACCCAGGTGTTCATTTGATAAGTGATTATAAATCAATCCTATATTGAAATAACTTTCTAAATTAAGATACTCAAAATTTAAATGACGAGCCTACAAATTTAAGAAGAAAATGAATGCTTCACATTCATTAGTAAAACTCAAGGCAAACACGCACAGTCCTGAGTTAGAATGAAAAACAAACACACCCCTTAGAAACCAAAACAAAGTTAGGCTGACTTCAATGTTAAGGATGTTATTACACAATTGGCTCACTGTGTCATAACTGGAAGTGTGAGAACCTGTTTCATAAAAAGAAACCTCACCTCCCTAGGAGCCTTGGGGAGAGAGGAAAACATGCAAAGTCATTTTTGTTTTTACCAAATAGGACTTTTGTAGTCTGATGATAGCCACTGTGCTGATGAATATCATAGGCCATAATTTACGGTACATTGTTTTATCCGTGTGCTTTCTGAACTATGAGATTAAAAATGATAACATTTTAGACATAGGACCATAGTTCAGTTTTCTAATCAGTGCTTCTGTTACTTTTGAAAACTCCTCAAACAAACAATGCCAGAGGTCCAGAGCACTTCCTTTATGTTACTGAACTGAACTCATGGGTCAGTCATCTCCATCCACAACCGTAGCATGTAAAGTGTCAAAATGCTTCAAAAGCATTGAAGTTTCATTTCTAGAAACTAGTCCTTTTTATCCATCTAAATGATTTTGAATTTAATCTATTTTTTAATTTGGATAATTCACCTTCTTAATTTTCAATGTATTTTCACTGGTAGTTTTTTTGGTTAGCTTTTATTAAGATGACAAAACAATTTCCTATAAGTTTTAGATTCATCTAAACAACAGTAGAATGAATTTGTAGACATAATTGGAATCCATCACATTCTGGATGCTCCTGTGTGTTTATAATGATAAAGAGATGACAAAGAGATGATAATTTTCAGATGTCCTAAGACTGTTGGTATTGAGAACTGGTCTTTGGATAGATTATATTTGCTAGGTTGTTTTAATGAAGCTACTCTGGGGGGCTCAACAAAAGGATCACTATTTCTCAGAAGTCTGAGCTATCATAGGCAGAGAAAGCTGGTGGGAATTTCTATAATGTATTGTGAATTTAACAAGTTATTCGAAAATATAATGCACAATGTTAGTGCCAATTTGTTGTGCACATTAAGATCTTTACCCATGTGTTTTCATCTAACCTTCCCATTAACCTTGTACTGTATTTTCATTGAAGAGGTTAAAAACTTGCCTGATTTCATAGAATGAAATCGTTAAAGCTGAACTTCAAACCCAGGTCTGATTTCAAAAATCTAGGCTTTAAGCCATCGTCTTGTACTTAACATTTCTAATACGGAAACCAAATAATTTTTGTTATTGAGTCCTACTAGGACACATTGATTTCCTTTGAAACCTTTGGTAAATAAATAAGAACTCCTTATCATAGGCCACTGAGGTCATTTAATGTCTTCTGTGGTTTTTTCACTTTCCCGATTTCCCTTTATGACTCTTCAAAACAACAGATATGCACAAGTACATTACTGCCTTCAGGGAGAGAAGTATACTCTTGGTACTACCTCCTTTTACTTATCACAAAGCACAAAATATGATCATCATCCCCCAGACTATCAATTCCATTGCTAAATATAGCAAATTTAGAGACAGTTATACAATTCAGGGCATCATCATCTTCATTATCATTATCATCAACAATAATAGCAGTTTTTATTGAACATACATTCTTTGGTTGGCCCTATTCTAAGAAATTTATAAATATTGCATTTACTATTCAAATAGTTGTATAAAATAGGTCATGCCAATATTCCCAATTCATAGTGGAGAAACTGAAATCAAGAGGTTAAGTAAATTTGTCCAAGATAATGAAAAGAATCAGTGATTTATAGTTGGATATCCTGGGTTCACATGCAACTTCTGTTCTATTAACTTCTAACTACATAGCTTGGTTACATTAATTAATGTTTCTAGGCATATATTTGCACATTATTAAAATAACATTTATTGCATATAATTTTGAAAATATATAAAAGTATCAGGAAAAGGAGAACAATCACCTAGTTCCTACTACAAACACAGTGTGTAGTGTTTTAAAAATAGACTTTTAAAGAACTGTTTTAGTTTTATAGAAATAACTTTAGAAGGTAGTATAATTTCTATGTACCCCACATTTAATTTTCCATATTATTGATATATTATTCTGGTGCATTTATTGTAATTATTTAACCAATATTAACACTTATTATTAACTAATACCCATAGTTTTTTCAGATTTCCTTAATTTTTTATAAAGTCTTTTGTCTGTTCCAGGATCCCATCCAGGACATCGAATTCCATTTAGTTTTCAGGCTTCCTTAGTTTTCTCTTGGCTGTCACACTTCTCAGACTTACCTTGTTTTCAATGACTTTGACAGTTTTGAGAATCACTGGTCAGGTATTTTGTGTGGTAGAATTTGCATAATGTTTTTCTCATGACTATATTACAGCTATAGGTTTTGGGGAGGAAGCCTAAAGAGATAAAGTGCCATTTTTATTATGTCATATCAGGAGCCCATATTATCACCTTGATGTTAAACTTGATCGCCTGGCTGAGGTGGTATTTGATTTCCATACTTTAAAGTTAGTTTTTCTCTTCTTTTCCACACTTTACTCTTTGGAAGAAAGTAATTACATATAGACCATACTTAAGGAGTAGGGCCATGTACACAGTTTTATTTACTACTTTTAAACATTAACATTATGCATTTTCTGTACTGTTATACACTTTGTCCTACCCAGTGACTTTTGCTTACATTTTTTTTGAGCTCATTTTTAAAATTTTTTATTAAATCATGGGGTAAAATGTGCTGGTTTCATATACAATCTGAAATATTTTCATCAAACTGGTTAACATAGCCTTCATGGCATTTTCTTAGTTATTGTGTTAAGACATTTATATTCTGCCTTTAGTAAGTTTCACCTGTACCCTTCTAAGATGTACCGTAGGTGTGGCTCTACCAATTGGCCTACCTCCACCCATCCTCCCCCTTCTCTCCCCTCCCTTGCCCTTTCCCCCATATTCTTATGCTATAATTGGGTTTTAGCCTTCACATGAAAGCTATAGATTAGTTTCATAGTAGGGCTGAGTACATTGGATACTTTTTCTTCCATTCTTGAGATACTTTGCTAAGAAGAATTTTGCTTACATTTTATGAACCAGAACTATGTATCACATGACTATTGCTATCTGTGTGGAAATCTGAGAAATATAAGTATTATCTATAAACATGAATGATTCCTTTAAAATGTGAATTCTTTTGATAAGAAAGAAGAAAAATTTATATTGGTTTGTAAGCCAGCAGTATATGTAACAACTACATCCCAGAGCTGGAAAAAATTGTGAATTGACAGATCCCCACCCACCACCCGGCAGTGGGCAGATAGCACTCTCACACAGTGAAACAGCAGCGCAGGAAATTTTCCCAAAGGAATATTTCAATAGTACATCTCAAAAATAACCTTGTTTAAGGATCTCTGAGAAGACAGCACACTTTAGACACCGGAGTCTACTCTGAGGACAGTCACAATTCAGTCTCAAACTGAGGAAATGTTTTGGTACTTGGCAAATGTGATGCTTCAAGACTGCCTTTGGCTGTCATAGTGATTACTGCTTCTGGTTTCCTGAGTTTGAAGCATACTGTTTCCTTTCACTCAGAGACAACTTGTTCTTGTATGTGTCACTATACCATTACTCATCCTGAGCTGGCTCCTTGCTGGGATTTCGTAAGTTTATACAAAGAGATAACATGGAACATGAAAAACACTGAACTGGCAAAGATTAAGAGTAGAGTGTTAAGAGACGTGAACTATTTGTGGTTCTTTATGGGTCACACTGAGAAAGTCAAGACATTTTACTTTTTAGATCAATCAGTAACTGCTCCACTTTCTGCTATATGAAGGTAAGGAAATGCACCTGTTCCTTCAAAAGGCTAGAGTTTTAGATCACTGTGTTTGCAATGCATAGTAAGAGTTATGTGGAGGACGGATGAGGAGCCAGGTGCTGTCACATGGGCATTATAATGATCCAGGTGAAAGATTATGAGAGAAAATAGGAGATTCATGCAAGAACACAGCTGAGACAGAAGGATTAGGCTACTGATTGTATGTATGAGAAGAAGGTGAAGAGAAGGCAGAGGAAGGAGTCAGAGATGATTCAGGCTTCACGTCTCTGAGTCTAAGGAAATGGAGCTGCCACTAGGGGCAAGGAAACTTGTAGTAGTATCCATTTGGTGGTGGTAGTAGGACTGAGGTGTTCTGCACTCCCCCACGTACTTTGTGGAGGAGGTGGAGGATGGGGGTCTAATTAGGCTGGCTGCAAGGACAGGCTGAGAGAAGGTTTGATTTGGTTATCCAGTATTTAGTTGCAAATCTCTTCCCAATCACTTTGTGACAGCATTTGATTTGAATTTAGAGTTCTGATCCATTGGGCAATGTGCATGAAACTCAACTCTTCATTAAAATGCAGTGAGAATTTACATCTCCTCATTATCCCATCTCTTCCATATTCCTGAGCCTGAATTACTCATATCACATCTTCCAAAAGTGAGGCAAATTAAGCTTCACATTTTCAAGATTTCTTTCTTTAAAAATTTAAATAATGTTACCTACATTTCATGTTTGAAGAAGTATCATTTTATGCTTGCCAAACTGGAACCCAACTTCACCAGTCCACAGTTTGTGATTAGTGTTGATCACTGTGGGAAAATTGCTTATGTGGTAACCTACATGCATCATTCAATTCATTAATATATTTACTTTGTAGAGTGACTTGCATTAGTGATTGCTGAACCATTCCTAAATGGTACAGTGTATTTAAGATGCATGAAGATGTTTGATTAGCACTCGTACTAATTATGATTTCTTCTTTTCTTCTCCTTCTTTGTTCTTTTCCTCCTCTTCTTCTTCTTTTTTTTTTTTTTGTTGCAGTTTGGCTGGGGCCAGGTTTGAACCTGCCACCTTCAGTATATGGGGCTGGCACCCTACTCACTGAGCCACAGGCGCAGCTCTTCCTTCGTTTTTGATGACATCTAATTACCTTCTTCAGCTTGCCTTTCACTCCCTAGGGTTCCATGTTTAAGTTAGTCCAATGAGTTGATTTCGTAGGGTGTTACTGAGGCAAGGAAACAGAACTGGAGCTGGTTTATTTGCTTCTTTTCTCTCATCTCACCTTCCGATAGGCCTCTGTCCATGAGCCATGTGGGGGAGACCTATAGTATGCTTAGCTCCATCACTACTGTGCACTGGGAATATAAA
This sequence comes from Perodicticus potto, assembly GCA_963574655.1. Taxonomy (NCBI): domain Eukaryota; kingdom Metazoa; phylum Chordata; class Mammalia; order Primates; family Lorisidae; genus Perodicticus; species Perodicticus potto. Next base: position 28,942 of record CAUYRH010063327.1, on the reverse strand, counting down.
AAAGTTGACATTCATATCAATTAATTTGCTCTATATCATCCTCACTAGCCAGATGGCACACCAAAGCAGGATCTTACCTTGCTTTGAGGACCTTTAATCTTTTTACTATGTAGCTTAGCTAACACATGTATGTATCTTTATTATTTAGTTGGTGATTTTTTTTTTAGCTCTTGAGTTAAGTCCTGTGATTATTCCCATTTTATGGATGTGAATACTGAGATCCAGAGACAGTAGTAAATCATTTGCACAAGGTCACACAGCCAGTTAGTGTGGCACCTGAATTGGAACACAGGCCTTTTGATACCCACATGATTAACAAGAACATGGTATGGTCTCATTGTGACAGAAACAACACCCATTACACTGGCTCTGGGGCCTCATGTTCTCACAGAGCCTCAGTTCTTATGAGATGCCTGCAAGTATATTTTTGCTGGCAGGGATTATCTAACAGGTGCTCACAAACCAATTACCTATCCCAGAGCCGCACTGCTGGTCCTCCCGTATCCTGCAGGCACTGATGGAGCCTGGAATCCTTGAGGCAGGTAGACTGAAGCAGAGCAGAGAACTTCCTTTCTCTGATGTGCTACACTCTGGGGGCAAGTCCTCAAAGTTGTAGTGAAGTCTTTCTGAGTTTTAAACACCCTTTATAGAATTTATTTATAGCCTCTTCCCTTCTTTCTCTGGGACTCAAACCAGTGAGTATCAGAGTTAATAGCCCCATATGGACTCATAGTCTCCTGTCCACCCCCTCCTAAAATTAAGACTTTGTTATTAGTCAATCTTATTACGCATGGTTCCTTCTCAAACTTAAGTTTTCTCCTTACAGGCTTCTCAGACACATAAAAATGGGCCTTCAGGCAGCTTGTGCCTCAGTTTCTGAAACATAATCAAGCATGTCAGAATGTCACAGCAGACCCATCCCAGAGTTCCAAGAGCCACCAATGTTTCCCAAATGTCCTAGTCTTCCTTGTCTCTAGACTCCCACAGCTGCTGTTGACTCCACCCAGCTAGAGTGGAAAAAAAATCAGGCTGCTTTTCTCCCTTGCATCTCCTCAGGTCGGGCTGTGGGGTGCTAACACTCCAGACACCATTTTCCTGCTTTGCTCTGACAAGCGTGATGGGCAGTCTGCTCTGCTTATCTTCCCTAAGCTGGTACTAAGACCCTGAAGTTTGTGTGGGTGACTGAGCTTAGAGGCTTTGTCTTGGGGCAGAGACACCTTTCTTCACCCCCAGATCTTACTTCTTTGGACAGAGTTGCAGATTTCTGGACCTCATTCTCATCTGTATGCACCACAAAGGCATGACTGATAGCTTTGCCGTGATTTTTGTACAAAATTCTAAGATGGCTGTGGTCTGTCTACCTCTCTGTCACTGAGTAGCCTCATTTGGCGATTCTTCCTGCCTCCCTGGAAGGAAGGAGCTTCCTTTATGCATTTTTCTGAGAACACCCTCTTTGGTGTTTAAGTTGAGTCTTTTCTGCCTGCTTTTTTGCTTACTCCTTGCTTCATTTCTCCTTTATTTTATCCTCCACAGAACTCTCCTGACCTTTTTGATGTATGTCTAGAAAGGTAACCTCTCTGTGTTTCCCAGCAGCCATTCAAATGTCCTTTTGTATTAGGGGCTGGTGACAGAAGCACTGGGGAAGCATCCTGGGTCTTGGGTGCCTTCAAAGCACCAAAGCCTTAACAAACTTTAGTTCACTTTCACTCACTACCACCTCTATACATTTAGTTGTCTAGCCTAGATAAGATCCATGCTCACCTCATGCCTACACAAGATGGCCGGTGCAGGGTGGGAAGCTGCCTGCCCATGGCATACTCTGGAAACTGGCTGAGCACCAGGGGATTCTTCAGGGCAACTGGTTTTGGCACTTTTAGATAAACCCCAGCTGTGATGGTTAATGGTCAGTGTCAACAGGTTGAGGATGCCTAGATGGCTGTGATTGTTTCTGGGTATGTCTATGAGAATGTTTTCAGAGGAGATTGACGTGTAGTCAGTAGACTGAGCAGGGAAGCTCTACCATTAAGGCGGTTGGGTGTCATCCAATTAGCTGGGGACCTAGATAGAACAAAAATGTAGAAGACAGATGATCTCTCTGTCTCCCACCCCCAGAGCAGGACACGCTTCTCTTTGTGCCTTTGGACATCAGCATGCCAAGTGCTTTTGCCTTTGGATTCTGGGAGTTGCACCAGTTCCCTGGGGCTCTTGAGCCTTTGGCCTTAACCTGAAAGTTACACCATCAGTTTCCTTGGTTCTCAGACCTTCCGTCTTGGACTGAGCCACTCTACCAGCTTCTCTGGTTCTCCAGCTTGCAGACAGCCTATCATAGGACTTGTCGGCCTCCACAGTTGTGTGAGCCAATTTCCCTAATAAATTCCCTTTCATATACCTGTATTTACATATCCCTATCTCTACCAATCAGTGTCCTATTGGTTCTACCTGGAGAATCCTGGTTAATATACCTGACATGCTCAAAACATTGCACTGCTTTGAGGAGGTACATGGTACACAGAAGAGGGCTTACAAATAAACTTCTAGCACTAACTTCTCAGATTTGGGAAGAAGCTTGCAATATTTGGCAATAGTATCATTAAAATTTATATGGATTGGCTAGAGCTGCAGCCACATACACCAGAGCTGGCAGGTTCGAACCCAGTCCGGGCCTGCCAAACAACAATGGCAACTACAACCAAAAATTAAAAATAGCCAGGCGTTGTGGCTGGTGCCTATAGTCCCAGCTACTTGAGAGGCTGAGGCAAGAGAATTGCTGAAGCCCAAGAGTTAGAGGTTGCTGTGAGCTGTGATGCTACAGCACTCTACCAAGGGCGATGTAGTGAGACTCTGTCTCCAAAAAAAAAAAAAATTATATGGATCTTCTGTGGGTATATCTGAATGCAGCAGTTCCATGGGTTCCACTGGTCCCTACAGGGTGGCTTCTGTAGCTCCTTTGTACTTCCCTAGGGCTTGCACAGCCCCGCATGCATCTGTTGGTCTTGCTCTGCAAGGAGTGAGAGCAGGCTAAGGCGGAAGTGATAATCTCTAATAATAATAACTGTAGCTATTTATCAAAAGCACTTCCCAAGGGCCATTTTTGTAGAAACATTCTGTACATTATCTTGTTTTGTCTTCAGATAATGAGGTAGGTATTTTCCACATTTTACATATGACTAACCTCAAATTAAGTAACATGTTCCAGGTCACCCAATTTGAAAAATGTCTCCGCAGGTGTGGGTGGCTCCAAAGCTTATGCAGTTTCCACTATGTTCACTGCTACTTATAGGAGACCAGTTAATGGAGATGTACAGACAAACAGCCTGGAACTCAGAAATTAAGACTGGTGTTTCATAGAGGTGCTCCCAAATTGTAACCTAAATTTTTGGAATCCTGCTGGAAAATAGCCATTTGTCTCAAAATCCAGTTTAGACTTCCATAAATTACATAGGCTTCCTGAAAACTAGAAACTGGAGGATGGTGGGATGGAATCTTCTGGAATGAAGAGTACTTTTTGGTGGTCTACCTTGGGATCTCTTGTTAGTAGCTATTGGTTATTCCTTCTTTTCTCTTCTCCTTCCTCATTTTCTCCATTGGAATGAAAGCTTCATAAAAAAAAAGACTTCTTTATTGCTGTATAGCTAGAAAGGATGGCACTAGGCACACAGAAGTTGCTAGATAAATATTTGTTGAATAAATGAAAAACTGAATGCAAAAATCTTTTCATGCCCTCTGAGAACCTGCTACTCCTGAGTCCTAAAGACCATTCTGACAGTTAGTAATCTATTGTATGTGTATAGGATTTTGCTGATTGGCTTGACCTTACCATTGCTGGGTACCAAGCAAATCCTGCCTTCCACTAGGGAGTTTTTGAGACCCCCCCACCTCCCAAATAAGCAAAGAGCCAAAGTCCCCTGCAGGGCTTGGCATAGGAGGGCAATGAGTTTGGCCTCCTGGTTGTTTCTGAATCGTCACAACTTCAACTCTCCCTGATTTCTCAGGAAAAGAAGGAGTACTCTCAGGAGCAGTCACCATGTCTTGTCCAGGAGCCCTCCTCTGTGAGCCGTGCTATGTCCTTGCAGTGATCTCAAGTTCTGGGGATTTGGATCCTTTGTTTCCTCACCCTGGTTAGAACTAAGTAAATCTTAGTTCTAGATTTGCTTTTCCTAACTAGAACTTTACCACACTAAATAACAAAACCAAAAGCCAAAACTGAACCCATCAACAGTAAAATATCAATGAAGTTGTAGCTCGGCATCATTGCTGGAAGCAGAAACCTTATGGTAGAAGTTTCCTTATCATCTGGCTCTCTTCGTTAGGCAGGGATCCTGACCCAAATTTTGTAGGGTTCCTTGTACATAAACTGCTTTTATGGCATTGAGAGAAAACAAATATATCTCCCCCATAACTTAAATAAAATGAAAATATAAACTTTATTTATTTTTCCATTCTTTGTGATGCTTTATTAAGAATAATGTGTTCCACTTCCATCCAGGTTGATACAAAGGCTGTAAAGTCTCCATTTTTTTTTTAATGGCTAATAGTATTCCATAGTGTACATATAACACAGCTTGTTGATCCATTCCTGGGTTGGTGGGCATTTAGGCTGTTTCCACATTTTGGTGATTGTAAATTGAGCTGCAATAAACAGTCTAGTGCAAGTGTTCTTATGATAAAAGGATTTTTTTCCTTCTGGGTAGATGCCCAGTAATGGGATTGCAGGATCAAATGGGAAGTCTAGCTTGAGTTCTTTGAGAGTTCTCCATACTTCCATCCAAAAAGGTTGTATCAGTTTGAAGTCCCACCAGCAGTGTAAAAGTGTGCCCTTCTCTCCACATCCATGCCAGCATCTGCAGTTTTGCGACTTTGTGATGTGTGGTTCTGGTTAATTCTTAATCACACGCACGTGGACACACACACGCACATTCTCTCTTTTTCTCTTTTATATCAGAACATGTTATTCCTCTTTTATACACTCTCATAGCATTGTCCTTTAAGCCAAAGTACTTAGTGCAAATGTAACATTTATTATCTAGGTAATTTTTCTAAATGTTCTTCTCTTGGCTTGCCTCTAAGCACCATGACAACAGAAACTGTGACTGGCTTCCTGACGATCGTTGTCTTCTTGTTGTCTGTTACAGATGTAAAATAAACAGTCGATAAATACTCGCAAACAGAATGTTGTACTGAGCAAATTGTTTAAGAGAGTGTAAGGTAGGTTCATCTTGCCCGAGGTCTGGAGGTCTGTCCCCACGGAGTCCAGATTCTTGGACATTTTCTCGAGGGACGGGGTGTGGACTGTTGCTGATCTCGAAAATATAAACTTCAAATATCCATAGGAAGGAGATGCCAAGCGCATTCTCTAGATTTTTCATACTTATTAATATCTTTCCATGTAACTGGAGTCCAGTTATTGATGTGCCAGGTTCTCTCACTATCAAATTGTTTTTAGGAGAATTTTGTAAATGGGCACAAGCAATATTTATACTTACACCTATTGGTGTGAATCGATAGAACCTTTTGGAAGGAGAACTCCTGATGACCTGAGGAGTTAGCCCTTGAGCCTTAGGCTGGGATACCCTCTCCCCTCAAGCCAGCCGCCCAGCCCTGGGATTGTAAACTAGGCCCCAGCACCAGAATCACTGGCTTTATAAGCCCAGTAATAAGTTTCCTTGTTCCTTTCTTAGAAAGGTGTGATGCTGACGACGGTCATCTGAAGGGTGACCATTACCCTTCATCGTGTGAAGGGTAATATGAGCAATCTTGTCAAGAAGAATAAATTGATGGTAGTGGTGTAAGCTGGGGAAGGACCCAAACAGCACAGTACTTGCCACAGGGGCACAATATATATTTTTTGAGTGAAAAATGAAAGAATGATTGAGTCTAGAAACTGGAACTGCTGGAACCACTGGCAACCTAAGGCTTTATACAGATGCTAGCGTCCTGTGCTGAATTTTGCTATCATTTGGAAAGTATTTCTCAGAGTAACTTAGTGGGTGAGCAATTATTTTGTTGTCTGAATGAGGAAGTTCAAGGCAATGTGTACCTGTAATAGGCGTGCAAGGACAGGTCAGGGATGTTGATTTTTCTAGGCTGTCAGTGAGTTTGTTTTCATGCTTGAATGAAGTGAACTGACTTGCAGGGAATCAGCTATAGGACAAACTTCAGCTATTGGTAATGTGAATGTAATGATAGGAACATTTTAGTTTTTATGTTGCCTGGTTTTCAAGACCTATTCAATTATTTTTGCATATTTAACCTTTCTGTCATTCACATGCTTACTCCATCCTGCCACTCTATTTCTTCCTTTGGTTTTGCTGTTCCTATCAACACACAAAATTTATCAAGTTTTTCAACGATGGAAACAAGTTGTTTTTTGCTTTCTCTCTCTACATATTCTGTATGGCTGTAAATGTACTTCAAAAAGGGAAACACAGAAAGGAAGTTAATCAGAGCATTTGTTTATTTCCATGGTGCTAAAAAGAATGAATATCCATTATGGATAAGCGGTTCTGGGAAAACTAGACAGCCACATTGAGAAGAACAAAACAGGATCCATATTTGTTACACTCACAAAATTAATTCCAGATGGATAAAAGACTTCAATGTATGGTAGGAAACCATAAGAATCCTAGAAGAAAACAGGAAAAACTTTTCTAGATATCAGCCTAGGCAAAGAATTTATTACTAAGGCCCCAAAGGCAATTATAGCAACAGCAAAAATAAATAAAGGGGACCTGATTAAATTAAGAAGCTTCTGCACAGCTAAGGAAATAATCAACAGAGACAACTTACAGAATGGGAGAAAATATTTGCAAATTATATGTCCAATAAAAGGCTAATATCTAGAATCTATAAAGAACTCAAACAAATCACCTAGGGGGAAAAAATGTTTAGAAAGTGGATAAAATAAGCTTTAGCTCCAATCATCTTCCCTGAGAAGTAGTGGTTAAGGTCAATCATACAGTTCCCCTATAGAAACTAGATATAGGAGTATTGCCACCATGTTGGGATATTCATGAAATCACATTTCCAGGACTTGCGTGATATTATCATTGGATGGCAGGTAATTCCACAGTTGGGAAGGAAATACATGCTTATCTTAGTGTGGTAAGTTAATAGTATTCACTTCCTATCAGAAATCAGTATTTTTCTGCCAGAAGAGAGCTGGGCCTGTCGTCTCTCTCCGTGGCCAGCTGTCTGGGGCACAGCTCTGCTGTATTCACCTATGTGTCTTCCCTTCAGAACATAGAGTTCCTGGCACATAGTCAGCCAGCATTTCTCTAACCTTTCCAATTAAAGCACCCTAAAAGCGGTGCGCGTCTGTATTCCTTGGGTATTAGGAAGGTCTAGAAGCAAATGTATAAACACTTGACACACACATGACATTTCTCTTAGGTTAAAATTCGTTTGTGTCTTGTATTCTACATAAGATATTTCTTGAATTTAAAAAAATCCAAAAAATCTGTTTTTGTGGAAGATGCACCATGTACCTACCATGGCTTTGAGCATCTGCTGGTCTACTATCAAGTCTTCCCAGAGGTACAAGTACCTCAGTTTTAAAAATAGCTGTGTGAAGTATTCAAGAAATACTTATTGAGTGAATATGAGAAATGACAGAAACTAAAAGATGGGAGGAAATGTAGAGGTTAGGAATTCAAAAATTCCTTGATAGCCATTCTTTCAGCCTTTACCTACAGTGACAGGCAGATCAGTCCTCACAAAGAAGTTTAATGTCTTTTTTCTTAATCTTTATTTTTTTTTGACTAATAGAGAAGTTTTAGGTCACACCAAAGTGGAAAAAATGAAGAGATCTCCCACAAACTCCCTCCCCTGATAACATGCATAGCCACTTCCACTGTCATCATCCCACACCAGAGTAGTACATTTGGTTACAATTGATGAACCAACATTGACACGTCATTATCAATCAAAGCCTGAAGTTTACGTGAGGCTTCACTCTTTGTGTTGTGTATCCTACGGGTATCAGCATGTATGTAGTGACATGTATTGATTGTTACGGTATCATGTAGAACAGTTTCACTGCCCTAAAACCCTCTTTGCTCCCCTATTCATTTCTCCGATTTCCTAACCCCCTCGAAACCAATGATATTTTTTATTACCTCCATAGTTTGCCTTTTCTAGAATGTCATGTATATGGCTGGATTGTATTTATCCCCTTAACAATATGCATTTAAATTTCCTCTATGTCTTTTTTTTTTTTTTGCAGTTTTTTGGCCAGGGCCAGGCTTGAACCTGCCACCCCTGGTATATGGGGCTGGCACCACCCTACTCCTTGAGCCACAGGTGCCACCCCTGAAAATTTCCTCTATGTCTTTTTTATGGCTTGGCAGCTCACATATTTTTAGCATTAAACAATATTCCATTGGTTAGAGTGTTTAATTTATCTGCTCACCTACTAAAGGGCATCTTTGGTTGCTGCCCAGTTGCGGAGATTATGAATAAAGCTGCTATAAACATTCATGTGAGTTCAGTATATTTTTTGCTTTTTTTTTTCTTATACCGACTAGACATCTGATCTCCTGTAACTTCTTTGCATTTGATGACCTGATCAACTGTGTATTCTTTCTTCTACGTAACAACGCTCCAAGTACATAAAGACAAACTATACAGAGATTTCTATAGTTTTTCTACCTGGGGCTAAAGATCTCTAATTCTGCCAATATTTTTCATGTTGTACAATTTTAAGTTTGTTGAGTTTCCTGGTTATCCACCTCTGGGTAAGTGCTACTGTATAAAACAAGGTGACCAGTGAGTAGATGAAGAGGAATCAGCCCCCTGGTGCAGAGGGACCATCATTCTCCCTGTTGTTCACAGGAGTTCCTATAAATGTAATCTGAGTCCATGGTCACTTTTACAGAAACTGTGCTACCCAATTCAGTAAACAGTTCTGTATACATCTTACCAAATTTATTGTTACCTCAGTCCTCTCCAAACTATACTTTTTCCAGAGGACTTTTAAAATTCGAAAGCCAGCCTTTCCACATATACCGTTTAAGCTTCTCCTTGTAAATTCTGGGCCACTGTTTCAGCTATTGAGATCTGCTTTCTTCCTCTTTTATCAAACATACAATATTTTCTATTACTCCTTGATCAAAATGTTGTTTTTAAGGTAAAGAATAATCTGTTTATGACTGAACTTTTGGAAAGTACACACAATAACTAAGAAAATGAAGTGAAGGCTACCAGTTTGATGAAAGTAGTATGTTAACCAGTTTGATGAAAGTAGTTCAAATTGTATATAAAACCAGCACATTGTACCCCATAATTGTTTTAATGTACACAGCTATGATTTAATTAAAAAAAGAAAATACTGGCGAACTAAAAGAAACAAAGATGGTCCCTAACTCGTTATCAGAGAGATAAATATTATTACCAAAAGATAAATATTATTAACATTTTAGTATGTCTGCCTATTCTTATTCTCTCTGCACATACGTATATTACTATATTAACAATGTAGTACACATTGCATCTATTATAAAATTATTATATAATATAGCTTTGCTTTTTTATAGTTTGCTTTTCTCCTCACTGCATTAACATATGATTTGATATATTATTTAATTTATTTATTTTTATTTTAGATTAGTATAAGGGTATAGATGATTAGGTTACAATGTTTGCATTTGTTAGGTGAAGTCCCCATTATAGCTGTGTTCCACCCTTCAGGAGGTGTGCCATATATCCTTACATTGTGCTCCTTAAGTGGGTACACACCAATCTCCATTTCCTTCTCCCCCAGCCCCTCAACTTGAATTGAGTTTTCTCTTATGTGGGTATGTATTAGATCATCTACTGGCTTCATATTAGTGTTGAGTACATTGGATATTTGCTTTTCCATTTTTGTGAAACTTTACTTAGAAGTTAATATAAAAGATGTAAAGTCTCCATCTTTTTTATGGCTGAATAATATTCCACAATATACATGTACCACAATTTATTAATCCATTTATGGGTTGATGAGCACTTGGGTTGTTTCTATATCTTGGCGATCATGAACTGAGCTGCAATAAACAATCCAGTGCAAACATCATTATAAGAAAATAATTTTTTTCTTCTGGGTAGATGCCTAGTAATGTGATATATTATTTTAAACACTCACAAAGTGCATAGCATTGTGCTGGCCACTGAAAACACAGTGGTGATCAATGCAAATGTATCACACTTTATTTAATGGTCTCCTATTGTTAGACATTCACATTTTGCTAAATATTTTGTTATTAATATGTAGTTAGGTCTTTGCAAGCATACAAGATTATTTCCTGAGGAGGTGAAACTGTGAGTGAAAGAGTAAGTAAAATTGTAAAAGCCTTTGGCATATTTTAACAAATTGACCTGCAGACAGTTATAAAATAATTTAACAGTGATTTGATCATTTGAAACATTAATGACTTCTTTTTATTTGTCAGGCAAATCATTGATAAAAATGTTGAGCAAGAGAAGGTAGTGAAATGATTTTAGAGTGAGCTAGTAGATAATTCTTCCCTAAATTATATTAGTTTGTCAACACTTCATGGGGACAGTTGTTTGCTCAATTGTATTATATTGTATTTATATTTCTTCCTTTTTTGTCAAGTAGGGTTTCAGAAGAAACTTTGTTGTATGCATTGTTGAAGTCAAGATAGTCTAAGAGGTTCCTATCTTCAACAGTATAACAATCTTATCAAATGATAGAAATTTTATTAGTTCAGTGTAACATTCTCAGCAAATCATGTTGATTTCAAATGATCATTACTTTCCTTAACAGCACTGTGTTATGGAACTTTCCGCAATGATGAAAATGTTCCGTGATCTATGCTGTCCAATATGGTAACCACTAGCTATTTGTGGCTTTTGAGTATAGAAATGTGGTTAGTACGACTAAGTAAAGAAATGAATTTAAAGTTTTTAAAAACTTTAAATAATTTAAATTCAAATAGTTAGATGTGACTAGTGGTTACTATACTGGACAGCACAGTTTCATAAATTCTGATAAGTCATTTGTCAAACAACTATTATATAATATTGGATTTCAATATTAAACTGAGACTCATGGCTCCTGAAATACATGGGTCTCTATCCTTTCTCTTTTTCATTTATGCATGAATTCATATGAATTGCTGACAGTAATTTTATGTAAATGATTCATATCAGCAAGTTGTTTTCATATCCTGGAAAATAATTGAATCTAGTGACATAATTTCTTTCAAAGCAAATTGGTTTCATTTCTTCTAAGAAGATCTTTTCTACTCCTTATAGTGTGGATATCATCCTCCTTGAAAGAAAAAGAGTAGGCAAAAGGAAAGTTGAATAATTTTTCATCTTTGACATTATTTCCATCTTTTCCAAAGAGTGGACTTTCTCCCTACTTATTCTTCTTGAAGTTGATATAGCTCATAGGCCCTTTTCAGCTGTCAATAACACTTTTGTGTTGTTGTTTTTCAAGCCTAGATCATTCTGGTTAATAGCATTTCTAATAGTATACGTGTATTAATAGCACCATACCATCCACATTCATATGCTTTTTATTTCTTCCTTGTTTTTTTGTGCCATTTTAAAATTTGAGTTCTATAGGAATATTTGTAGCCATACAGATTTGTTTTGCATCCTTTGGGAACCAGATTTGATTACATTTTAACTCAGTTAAACTTGAGCAATGATGGTGACTGATCCTTGAGAGCCAAGTCTTGACCTAATGCTGGGGATTCTTAGGTGAATCAGACAGGGAGCCTCCCATCAAAGGATTCATACTCTAATAAGAGATTCATGCTCAGAGCTCATATCCCACAGGCCATGTGCATCACAGTCTGTGCTCATTAACTGTTCAGAAAGTTCTGGGGGAGCATAGTGGAGGGCAGGGTTAATTCTTGCAGGGCATGGAGAGTAGGGTAGACAGATTGCAAATAATCAGAGAAATTTGTCTAAAACAGAAATGTTATTTGAGCAAGAATAAATAAGAATTTGCAGGATAGAGAAGGATAATATGGTATCCTTTGCAGAATGAATAACAAAAACAGGGACCAGAGGAGATGATATATTCTAGGCTTCGTAATTAGTCATGAAGCTGGAGTATGGAGTACTTTTTAGGGAAACTGAACCAAAATGAGGCTAAAGTTAAGGAGTAGCTAAACAGAGTGGGATATTGCATGTTATGCTAGGGAATTTGGACTTATTCCATTTGGAATAAACTTGAACATTCTTGAATTGAAGAGGGAAATGGTTAGATTAGAAAAATAACTCTAGTGTCATCAGTTTAGGATGCGCTCGGCTTCAGAAAACTTGTGGAGAGGAAACTATTAGTTAAGAGGAAGATGAAAGTACCAACTATTTCAGTGTGGAGTAAGAGAAAGGGGGGGTTAGAATGGAGCCACTTATAGGAGGTAGAACTGATAAAATTAGATAACTGATTAGTTATAAGGGATAGAAAGGGGCAGGAAGATGATTCAGAAGTTTCTCAGACAGTTCCGCTGTTTATATCAGAGTCCACTATTTCTCTTGAATCACTTTTTCTTCTGGAACTCTAGATGTGAGGTCATGTCTGTCTTTTCTCTGATCTGTTTGAAATGGTTTTCCTAATGGCTAGTGAGTGTGTGCTGAATTTATCCACTGCTCCTGTCCTAGGAATTCCAGGATGTGCTCATCACATTTTTTTTAAACATCTTTATTTTGAGATAATTTTAGACTTATAGAAGAATTGCACAAACAGTTCAGTGAGTTCTCACTTACCGTTCACCCAGCTTCCCTTTATTAACATTTTGCATAATCACAGAATAATTATAAATACTAAGAGATTACTGTTAAAATTACTGTTAACTAAACCACAGAATTTATTTGGATTTTGCCATTTTCCCAGTAATGGGAATTGCACATTACTTTTAGTTGCTTTGAAATAATAAAAAAATGCATTCATCGGTCTCTGTCCTCAGTTCCTGACATAGAATTCTTTCAGGTATGGGTGCTATGATAACCGTTTTTTCTACTGTTTGATCTTAGACCCCAGTTCCTGACAGAGAGCTCCTCAAACCTTTGCAGTTTCCTGAGTGTTACGAGTATCTGACACAAAGCTTCTAAATCTCTTGGGATTTCCTTGGTGATGGGAGAATCTTTTGTTCTAATATGTTGAGCGTTGGTGGACTCCTGGGCAGTCTCAAGATGAGGCTGATTACCATGGAAACAAACTATATGATTTGAGGGTTGGACTCCCCAGCCACACCCTCCAGGAAGGGGCGAGGGGAGGGGGAAGAAGGTTGAGTTGATCACCGATGGCCAACATTGTAATCACTTGTGCCTATGTAATGCGTAATGAAAGTTCCATAGACCTCAAAAAGGCAGGGTTCTGAGAGCTTCCAGATTGCTGGAGACTTGGAGGTGCCTGGAAGGTGGTGCACCCAGAGAGGGCGTGGAAGCTCCAAGCCCCTTTCCACATGCACTGTCCTATGTCTCTCTTCCATGTGGTCATTCGCCTATATCCTTTATCATATCTTTTATTAATATAAAAAAATGGTAAATGTTATTTGTTGTTGTGCACTGTCCTGGCAAATTAATTGAACCTGGGAAGGGAGTCATGCATACTCCAAGTTACAGCCAGTCAGTCAAAAGTATAGGTGACAACCTACAACTAGTTATTGGTGTCTGGAGATGGGGGCAGTATTTTGGGGCTGAACCTTAACCAGTAGAATCTGATTATAACTCTAGGTAGATGACGCCCAACTGAATTGAATTATGGGACACCTAGTTGTTGTCCAGTGGAGAACTGCTTGGTGTATGGAACTCCATTTGCCATCTAGTGTAAGAAGTGTATTGTGTTGTATGGTGAGTGTAGTGTGTGAAAGTAGTAAAAGCAGTTTGTTTTTTCTTACCTTTTATAGTTGTTATGTCTCCTTATTTACTCCAATCTGTGACTATTCCACAGTTTTTCTTTGTCTTTCCTAACTTTTATCTTTTTTTTTTTTTCCAGTACTGGTCAGTTATTTATGTACACATCTCCTCAGCTTGTTTTTGTCTGATGTTTTCTCATGATTAGATTGAGGTTCTGCTTTATTGGAAAGAATATCTCAGACATGAAGTGCCCATCTCAATGCCTTGTGTCAGGGGGTATAGGATGTTGATATGTACTTTGGGTGATGTTAACTTTGACCACATGGCCAGGATGAGGTCTGCCAGGATCTCCACTTATAATATTAATGTTTTCCCCTTTTCATTACTCACTATTTTGGGGGAGGTACTTTTAGAATTTACAAATATCCTGTTTCTTCTTAGATTTTTACCTACTAGTTTTAGCATACTTTGGGGACCTTGCCTACAACAATAGAAGAATTACTATCACTATTGATAATAGTGGTTATTTTCTATTAATTGAAATCTTTCTGTAAGGAAGAGTTGTTTCTTCTTCCCTATTCATTTATTCAGTTATTTATTTATATTAAGATGGGTTCATGGATATTAATTTTATTAGTAAGGTTATAATTCAATATTATTGGTATTTAATTTTTTGCTAAAGGTTTTCAGTGCTGGCCATTGGATACTCTTTCAGGCTCTTTTGTCCTTTTGGTATTCTTACATAGTTATTTTTGAGAACTTTCTTATTTTCTAGCACCACAAAATACTCTTTTTGTATTTTCCTACCCCAGTCCTGGAATTGACCAGTTGTCCAAGGAATGCTCACCACTTTTTAACACGTACTTATCACTTCTGCTTCACTATCCAGCTCTTTATTGTTTATTGGGATTAAGTTGAAAATAACAGAATGGCAGATTAAGCTTTCCTTTTTGTGCTTCCTCAAACTTTTTTCTTTTCTCTGAAGAGAGAAATATCTTCAGTAAGACAAGCTGAATTTCCATTCAACAAGTATTTATTAAAAGCCCACTCTATGTCAGTGCTGGGTTAGATATGAGGATGTGCCCCTTTTGTCCCTGAGGGAGTATTCTCTAGGCAGCTTATTTCACATTTTGATACTTCACGCTCGTAGAAGAACTCTTCCTTAAGTAACCTGAGTTTTGCTTTGTCATGTCTCTCCTTATACTATAGAACTCCATTTAACCTAAAATGTCCCCAAATTCCCCATGTACTGAGGTGTACCGAGGGGACGTTTCATATGTGCTTGCAAATGAGGCCAGTGAGTCATGTTCAGCTACCATGGAGCAGCCTGTGTTCCCCGTCCTGTTTCTTTCTTCCTCTGTTGTGAGTCAACAGAAAAAATGTTTTCCACTTTAAATAACTTAGTCTGTATAGCTCAAAACTGGAGCTGTTTAGTCCCAAAGTCTTATAGAAGTGTTAGAGAAAATGGTACTTTTGGTTGTTACTTATGACACTTGCACATCTACCTATCCACTGCTGTTCCTTAAGAACTAGTCTCGACTCTTTCAAGGGGCCAGATCAGGAGACATCACCATGCATTTCTCAGAGTCCACTCTCCCTTTGCTAAAGAAGGCTTTGTCCTCGGGTTGACAGCTTTGTGCCCACTGACCACTTACAATGAGGTGACATTCAGGAAGTTCTTTAATCTCTCTTGCAAATGGATTTGGACATGTCCCTTTCAGTTTACTAGACAGACCTAAAGATCTGACTCCCTGGAGTGTGGGGCTTGAGTTCAAACCATGGTTGTAGTGAGCTACAATTAGTCACTCCACATTTATCACTCAAGAGGTTTCTGTTGCATTGACCAGGACTATGAAGACAAGCATGATACCCTTCCAATATGACCACTTTCTAATTCCGAAGACAGCTCTCTTTTCCTGTTCCCTCTCAAAATTCCCTCTTGCAGGTTAAGCACATGCAGGATATTTTATTATTCTTCACGTGACATATTTCATGTTTTCTTGCTGTTTGGGGTCCATTTTCCCTGAACTTGCTCTGGCCTGTCTGTGATCTTCTAAAAACGGGAGGTCACAGAGAATATGTGGCTTGATCAGACAAGATTAAACTTTACCTCTTTTATTCTATCTACTGTACATTTTATGGTAGCAGAACAACAATTCTTTAATACTAGTTTTATAGTCAAGCCACATCTCTAAAAATAATTGAGAAGTTCTGAATTTAAAAGTACTTATTTAATAATCAAAGCTGTGATGAAAATGACCAGGATCATTTTGATATATATTTTTTAAAATAACATAATTTCTTAATTATGGAATTCTTAGAGAGGAACCATAATGACATCCAGGATTTAAGATGGAAAAGATGAGAAAGATGAGCTGTGTAACTTCTGGGCAAAGTATAAATTTAAGCAATATTTTTGGAACTTTTTCTAAGCACAAATGAAATACAAATATGTTGCTTCATGATGTGCACTGGCTGAGCCCAACCAGAGTCAGAGGACAAGGGAGTCCATTGATGTTGTCTGCCTAGGCCTGTATTGCCCATCACAAAGCAGGATGAGGAAAAGTTGTAGGAGTAAACAACACATCCTGAACACTATAGAAGAAAGTCATGAAAGAAGCAAAAGGGAGGATGACAGACTTGTTTTAATGTATGTAATCTGATCCTGAGCATTCAAAAATGAAATATTCAATAAAATATTTATTTTTTTAATCCTATAGTTCTTCACCTAATAAGGGTATCTGCCTCATTGTTTAAGAGGACTGAGATGATGCATGTGGAGTTCATAGCACGAAACTTCACATAATGCTAGCTATTGTTATTTTGAATTATGGCTTGCTGAAATAATAGCTAGTAGGTTTCCTTCATATAATATGTAGTAAAGAACATTTATATACCTTGTCTCATCTGTGTCTTATGAAAACTTGTCAAATAAGTAGACACTATTACAATTGGAGGAAGAAAAAAATTAAGGGACTTGACTTGGTTATTAGTGGAAGCACACAGAGACTAGAACTCAGTCTTCAGATTCAAAATCCCATGAACTTTCAAAACAGTCATAATACCAATGTAAACTACATTCATAGGAAATAAACAGAAGAGCTGATGTATAGCAGATCTGCTAATATTACTATCTGGCAAAGACATAGAAAAATAAAATGTATATGGATGTCGTTCTTTAGGGGCATATTTTGAAGATATTGTGAGGAAGATGGTCCATAGAATTTCCCTCTGTGCAGTGTATTTTTGTCACTGAGAAGGATATAGTCTACAGAGATTTTTGGCAGGAAGAAATTGGGGCTCAAAATAAATAACGTTAACTAACTACTTCAGAGATTCAGAGACTAGAATTGGGTTCAGGGTTGAACAGAAAAATAATAATTTTTTTTAAGGAATAATGAATATTGATAGTTTAATGGGCCTAAGTTACACAATGATGATAAAAATACAGGAGAAAACTACTAAATGCAGAACACTAATGTTCTCACACAGTAAATGAGAAAATCTCACGAATGTTATGTCGAATAGACGGATGAAATTATCTTAGATTGTATATGAAGCTCGCACACTGTACTCCATGATTGAACTAATGTACACAGTTATGATTCAATAAAAAAAATACATAGTGTAGTAGTTCTAGTTAGTTAACTTAGGTGGGTGGTTTGGGCTGCTGAATTACTTTATTCAAAGTTTCTACCTCACTAAGGATGACTTGATCTGAAACTGACCGAGGTATGGCTTCTTAATATAAAATAGGAATAAGTCATCCTGATTACAAAACCCAGTAAAGGTTACAAAAAAGACAACTAAATTCATGCAAAATTGTGAATGGAAAAAAAATCCTAAACAAATATATGCAAATCAATTACAAAAAGTATTCTATAAATAATATACAAAATTGGATTTAGTCTAGGAATTCATTCCAACAAAAAGTAATGCAACAATGGATTAAAAGAAGAAAATCATATTAATAAATATGGAAATTTTATTTACTTCAATATAAAGTAAAGTAAGAATAGAAGGATAGCCTTAAGATAGTTTACAGAACCCAAGACAAGAAATGATAAAAATCCTAGGAGAAAGTGTGGGAAAAACTCTTAATGATATCAGCCTGGTGAAAGAATTTATGAAAAAGACTCCACTGGCAATCAGAACAGCAACAAAAATAAATAAGTGGAACTTAATTAAGCTAAAAAGCTTCTGCATTGCTAAGGACACAATTAAAGCAAGCAGACAACCTTCAGAATGGGAAAAGATATTTGTAAGTTATGAATCTGACAAAAGGTTGATAACCAGAATCTACAGATAACTCACATTAATCAACAAAAAAAGAGCAAACAATTTCATTTATCACTGGCAAGAGATATGAACAGAGCCTTCTCTGAGGAAAACAGATGAATGGCCAATAAACACATAAAAAAAACTCATCACCCCTAATTTTCAGACAAATGCAAATCAAATGCACCTTGAGATATTACTTAACCCCACTGAGAATAGCTCACATCCCAAAGTCCCAAAGCTACAGATGCTAGCGAGGTTGTGGAGAAAAGGGAACACTTTAACATTGTTGGTGAGACTGCAAATTAATACAGTCTCTTTGGGAAGAAGTAAGGAGAATCCTTAAAGAACTAAAAGTTGACCTTCCATTTGATCCTGCAATTCCATTACTAGATATCTATCCAAAAGAAAAAAATCATTTTCCATAAGGACATATGCATTACAATATTTGTCTCAGCTCAGTTCACAATCGCCAAGACATAGAATCAACCCAAGAGCCCACCTATACATAAATGGATTAACAAACTGTGGCATATGTGTACCATGGTACACTATTCAGCCATGAAAAAGATGGAGACTACATTGTTTGTATTAACCTGGATGGAGTTGAAGAACATTTTACTTAGGAAAGTAAAGAATGGAAAAGCAGTACTTTTCCAGAAAAAGAAAAGTAAATGTACTCAGTACTAACAGAAAAGTAAATGTACTCAGTATTAATATGAAATGAGTAGATGATCAAATACATACACACACAAGAGAAATACACAATTAAACTCAAGTGGGGAGAGGCGGAGGAGGCCAGGCAGAGGGGAGAAGGGAGGGAGATTGATGTGGTCTTATCTAACAGGCATGATGTAAGGGTATATGGTACACCTATTGAGTGAGGGGTACAACTACAACTTGCACTCTACCTAACAAATGCAAACAATGTAACCTAATAGTCTGTACCCTCGTATTAATCTGATATTTAAAAACAATTCACTTAAAAAAACCAAAGTAGTTTGGCGTGGTGGCGTGTGCCTGTAGTCCCAGCTCCTCAGGAGGCTGAGACAGGAGAATTGCTTGAGTCCAGGATTTCTGGGCTGTAGTGTGCTATGCCCATTGGTGTCCACGCTAAGTTTGGCATCAATGTGGTGACCTCCTGGGAGTGGGGGACCACCAGGTTGCCTAAGGAGGGGTGAACCTGCCCAGGTCAGAAACGGAGCAGATCAAAGCTCCCTTGCTGATCAATAGTGGGATTGTGCCTATGAATAATCACTGCACTTCAGCCTGGGCAGCATAGTGAGACCCCATCTCAAAAAACCCCCAAACAAACCAGAAAAGAGTGCTATTCATGGGCCAATAATGAGAAGTATAACATGAACCAAGAATTTTGGTTAACTTAACTTCATGACTTGGGGTTGGAAAAAGAGGAAACATGTCAGAAACTAATATCAAAAATCATATTAGCTTTTTAAAACCTAACATTCTTTCTACTGTCTGAAATCAGTTTAAAATATTTTCATTATCATCACAGTTTTGGATAATCTAGCTAATACAATAAATAAGAAAGTAAAACATAAGATGTGTATTCTAGGTAGGAAAAAGAGGTATTATTATTTTCAAATGATAAAATTTTATACATAGAATATAGTCCAAGAGACAGTACATTAAACATATTAGCAGTAAAAAGAAGCTCAGTTCATTGGTGCATATTAAGACTGATATGTACAAATAAAAATTTTCTTTTATATCTGCAATAGCAAGTTTTAAATGTGATGGAGAAAGGATTATTAATGATATTAAAATAATCACAGATTCCTTTGGCCACTTCCATAGGGCAATGGCATTGATTTTTCTATTTTCATAAATCTGGGCTGGCTTTGAACTTGCTCTGACTATCAGAATGGAATGCTATGGAATTTTGAACCTCACTTTCAAGGTCTTGCCAGTTTCACTTTGGCTCTTTTTTTTTTTTTTTTAATTGAATCATAGCTGTGTACATTAGTGCAATCATGGGCTACAATGTGCTGGCTTCATATACAATCTGACATATTTTCATCCAGCTGTTCAACATAACCTTCATGGGATTTTCTTGGTTATTGTATGAAAACATATGTATTCTGCATTTAGTAAGTTTCACCTATACCCTTTTAAAATGCACCATAAGTGTGATCCCACCATTTGCCCTCTCTTTGGCTCTTTTGAAACACTACTCCATAATGTGAAGAAGTCCAGTTTCTAGTCTCAATGAATCCAGTGCTATTCTCTAGTCTCTAGAGAAGCTTCTTCATTCCTTGTGCCCAAACCCCCCTCATCTGGTGACCTCAAACCCCTTCACAATTAGAAAAGGAAGGAGATATAAATGACACAGAAAAATGCAGCTTAATATCCGACCATAAAGAAGAATTATGAAACAATTTGAAAAATAACATCAATAACTGGATATCTGGTAATATTTAGGAAAAACTGTTAAATTAATTATAATGGTATTGTGATATACATTTCAAAAGAGACTTGTTCTTTTAGTGATCTATACTGAGTGAGATATTTATGGTTAAAATGATACGCTATCTTGTCTTGCTTCAAAATAATTCAGTTGAGGTGGGTGGGTGAATAAATGGGTGGATGTATAGATGAAGTGAGGTTATGTGTTGATGATGACTGAATCTAAGTGATAGGTACATAGGGTGAGTTTTTCATGCTACTTTCTAACTTTTGTCCATGTTTGAAATTTCTCATAACAAAATGTTTTTAAAGCAATAGTAATATAAAAGGGGTTAAATATCATATTCACATATAGGTATTCGTGTTTTCAATATGTACCGTGTTTATACCACATGTATATATGTATTCCTGTGTTCATAAATATATAACTGGGTGACTACCAGAAAAAATAGCTTAAAAGAGATCAAAGTAGTAGCTTCTAAGGAGGGGGGTGACCCAGAATATTGCTTTTTGTTGTAAACATTTTAGTATTACTTCACTATTAAAACTATATGCATGGATAATTTCAGTGAGCAATAAAAAGTAATTAAAATCCAAAAATAAAAAAAAAACACTGAAGAGATGCTGTTGATTATTTTTTCTTGGGAAGATGAAGTTAAGCTTAGTTACATAAAAATTTCTGTATCTAGAAGATAAGTTAAATGACCTTGTGAGGAAGTGGTCAGCTGAGTCCAGACTGCGGGACGTCATAAACGCCACATAAGTTTCTCCTGTGGTAGGACTGCCTATCTTCTTTTTTTCTTTTACCTTTTTTTCTTAAATGTGTAGAAAGAGCCAGGGCCTTGTGAGGAGGTGAGGACTTTTCTTTTCTTTCTTGTTGCTTATGGGACGCAGACAAAGAAATGCTCTTCTCTGGAACACAGCAGCCAGTCTAAAAATGGACCATAGGGCAAATTAGAGTCTGTTTGCTTACCTGAGGTTCTCTTTCTTAGGGGGTAAGGAGTTATATTTTTGATTCATGTCTCATGACTCCAGCTGCATTTGCCAGTTCAGTTTTTATCAGAGAACTACATTGGGGTAAAAGGAATTATTTGCCAAGCTATTAGTTAGAGCCTTATATTATGTCTAGTTTCGCTATTAACTGTTATTTGTGTGATATCTTGGCAGGAGGCCCAGAATGGATAAAGAGTAAATGGACTCTGATACCAACCCTACCTTGAACTCTAACAACTTTCACAGTTACGAGAAAAACAAACATATTTCTTTTGACCTAGTATTTATAAAGATCTTGTCAGATACATAAATATTGCTTGTGGTAACACTTAAGGATAGCCCAGCATTCCTTGGAGATAGATCAACATATTGACCCAAGGCCAATGTAGGTCAACAGGTCAATTGAATAATGTAATTTGAAAGGTGTTCTAAAGGCACTTGCATTCTGAGGTCTATTCACCGAGGTTCTAGGCTACCAGGAGGGTGCCTTCACCCACCACTTTGAGAGTCAACCCTTTGTGTCAATGCATGATGTTTTCAGAAGCTTTCAAGTCCATCATGCATTCACAAATTGCCTAAGCATTTATCAAGCTATTTCAATTGAGAGAAAGTTCCAGAAGGAAGGAATTATAAAGGAGTATTTTTCATGGAGCACTATGAGAAGGCTCAGGCAAGCCACGAGGGTACGTGAAATAGAAGGAAGAAAACATGGGGTGATGCTGGATATGGAGAGTCCTGGCTGGAGAGGAGAAACCAAAAAATCTCCAAGAGTCTGGACCAGCTGTGATCATTAGCACTCTCTGCAATGATGAAAATGTTTTGTATCTATACTGTTTGATATAGTAGTTATTAGTCATATGTGACTGTTGAGTACTTGAAATGTAGCTTGTGTGACTGAGAAAATGGAATTCTAAATTTTAACTAAATTATATATATATATATATATATATATATATATATATATATATATATACATGGCAAGTTAGCTATAATTTTTAAAACAATGCTTATTTTTCTTAATTGCAGATCAAGGTAGGGGTCACAATCACATTCACAGAAACTCAATGAGGTTGGATCCACAGATTTTCACTGCCCTTAGAAGAATTGCCACTTTGGGGAAAATCAATCAAACAAACAAAGCCAACTCAATGATCTCTCTTTTAATGCTAATTACACATATTGGCATAGAAATAAAATCTTCCTTCTTGGTAAAAGATGCATAATAAAAGTATTTAAAAAATAATTTCTTATCAGGGCTGAACTATTCAGAAAGTGTTAATAAACTGGCATTATAAATTTTTCCTAAATCACATGCTGGCTATTGTCACCATGGAACCTAGAAGAGAATGAAAATATTCTCTTTAAGCACAACCTAAGCAAGAGAAATTTTTCTTCTGTTGTTTAGGAGGAGAAAGCAGGTCCTCCCAATTAATGTAGCATTGTATAGGGGTCATTTCTGTGTCAGATGGTCATGCTAAATGTAATTTTGTCAATTTCCCATTTCATGCCATTTGAAAATCCAGATGTCTCCAACTCAAAATTTCTGCATGTTTCCAGAATTCGTATATTCTGGTGGTTACCAAGATTCTAAAATGCTGTTTCCTCTGAACTAATTGGCTTGGATCATGAATCATCTTGCCATCCTGTAGCTGGTGTTTCTGTTCTGTTAAACTGACTGTGAAGCTTATTCCTTACACATTTTCACACTGATGCCAACCATCAAAGCATATGCATCAGAATTAGAGATTTTATTTATGTATAAGGTATAACCTGCTGACAGAGGTGGAAGATCTTGTCTTCTGGCATGTAAATGGTGGAGACCAAAAACCTGCTGATATACCCACTAGGGACAGGGGTAGAAAGTGGATCTGTGACTATAAACTGGTACTCTTCAAATAGGATTTTTGAAAGGAATTTGAAAGGCAGTCATGGTATATACACAGTAAAACATTAAGGATTGAGTATTTCGCAAAGTTTTCTTTCACTACCAATATGTTTTGCCATCTTAACATGGAAGGGCTGTTATCATCCGAAACACATTCTTTTAATAAGAGCACTTTTGTTCTTTTTATGGAAAAGAGGGGTAAAGGTGAAAAATTGTGGATATAGAAATAAAACTCGATTCTACTGCTCTCTTATCAGCTGCCTTCATAAGTTGGGCCATCACCCTTGCGTTTTCTCCACTGACAAGTTCACTAACAGCTGCTTGGAGATTTGAGGAGTTTCATTCATTTTCAAACCCCGGATCAGGATCTATTTGCTCAAATATCAGTTTTCTTTTTATCTTTTCTGATTTCTTTCATGAACAGTTCCCATTTAGAGTGGAACTGGTAATACCAGTTGAGAAAGAATTATTAACACAAAGATTAGAATAAGTTTGAAGAAAGAAAATTTATTTTACTTCCCAAGGGAGGGAAGGGCACAGCAGAAAAGAAAGAAAGAAGTGCTAGCCCCAAGGATGAGGGGCTGGGAATTTTTATGGGAATAAAGAGAAAGAGAAAAAGTGATAGCTGCCAGTTGATAGTAAGAGAACGCTATGAAGTGGCTGCATCTGTCTTTCCCTTTTTTCCTTCTCTGAGAGTTTGGCTAATCAGAGTTCTTGTAAAATGTGGTCTGGCCAGAGCAGAAGATGGGGGAGAGTCATGCTTCTTTTGTCTTCTCAGTTATTTTTAAGTGCTGTGAAAATAAACTCTCAAATAAAACCATTTAGGCCACAGGTGGTTAATCTTAAAGATAAGAAGTTGAATCTTATCTTTAAAGAAAGAAAGATCACAGCCCCTTATTCGATACAGATGGTTAATCAAATAAGGGGCTATGATCTTTCTTTTTTTTTTTTTTGTTAATTTTTTTCATTAGATAGTTTATTAGTAATGCCATCCTTTCATTTCCCACCGAACTTGTTTCAAGTTTTAGTGAGGGGCTACTTCAGAAAATTTACAAAGTTAATTTCCCCCCCAAAAGGCCCAGCCTTTTGTTTTTATTATACTCTCTCTATTACAAGAATGGACTAGAAAGTCATTTTCAGAGTGTGCAATATCTTAGGGAAGACAGAGTAGGCTATAAATGATGACAGTATATTCTTCTTGGAAGATGCAACACAAAGTATACAGAGAATTTAGTTGTGTTTCTAATGAGGAGCTTAGGGTCTGGACACCGAAATTTTTAAATCTTTAATAGCTAGAAACAGAAACAAATTGCTAAAGAATTTTTTTTTTGAGACAGAGTCTTACAATGTTGCCCTCGATAGAGGGTTGTGGCATCACAGCTCACAGCAACCTCAAACTCCTGGGCTTAAGTGATTCTCTTGCCTCAGCCTCCCACATAGCTGGGACTACAGGCACCCACCACAGCACCTGGCTATTTTTTGGTTGTAGTTGTCATTGTTGTTTGGCAGGCCCAGGCTGGGTTTGAACCTGCCAGCTCCAGTGTATGTGGATGGTGCCCTACCTGCTGAGCTACAGGTGCTGAGTCAGATTGCTAAATAATTATTTACTAAGAAAATATGTTTATGATGAAATTTACAAATACCCTGGGTAAAATTGAATGAGATTTGATGAATAAATGCATTTCTATAACTACTGCACAAATTAAGACACAGAACTTTTTCATAACCCCCCAAAGTTCCTTATGCTGCCTTCTAGGAAATCACTATTTTTCACATTCTGAGAGATCAGAACATTAATTAACAAGTATTAATTTTGCATCATATAAATTATATAATAATGTGCTCCCTTATGTTTGACTTCTTTTGCTCGGCATAATGTTTTAAATTTTGCTCATATTGTCACATTCATTAGTATTCTTTTTATAGTCTGGAGTAATACATATAGCTCTCCTTTTACTTAACACTTTATTGTTTTTTTATCAGCATTCTATAGTTTTACAGACATAACATTTTGTACACATATCATTAGATGATATGATACCTACGTATTTCTTTTATTTGTTTGTTGGAGTTGCTCTATGTAGTATTATATTTATCTTCTAATTAGCATGCTTTTTAAAATTTATTTTTTCATGGGAACACTATTTTTATTTCAGAACATTAGAGGGGGTACAAATTTTTTAGTTATATGGATTGCTTTTGTAGGGTTTGAGTCACAGTTGAAGTGTGCTCATCACACAGATAGTGTATATTGTACCTATTAGGCATCATTTCACTCACGCATTCCTCCCTTATCCCACCTACTTGATTTCCATTGAATTTTACTTCTATCTATGCACCTGAATGCCGATAAGTTAGTTTTGATTTGCATTTTCCTGATGATTAGTGATGTTGAGTATTTTCTCATCTTTATTAGCCATTAGTCTATCTTCTCTTTTAATGCTTCTGTTCATATCTTTTCTCCACTTTTTACGGGGTTGTTTGATTTTTTTTCCTGCTGATTTGCTTGGGCTCCTTTGTAGCTTCTGATTATTAGCCCTTTATAAGATGTGTAGCAAGCAAATATTTTCTCTCGTTCTGTAAGGCTATTTACTCTGTTGATGCTATGGGGTATTCAAGCATGTTTGCTGACCCTCTTGGGATCTGACCTACTGTTGTTCCCTCTTCCCAGCAGCGTAAATTATGGAGTCCCCCAGCTTAATCTCTAAGATGGTGGGTTGTACTTAGGAATACGAATCAGCTACATTCTGCTGGCTTGGGTTAGAAGATGCTGTGATGAGCTATAGTGTTATTTTCCCTGTCATTGGGTGATATTTGTGTGTAACAGCCAGTTGTCAAGATGTTCTTTTGTGCCCCTGGTAGGCTCTGGTTCCGTTCGTGAAATATTTGAGTACCCCAAGCTTTAGGAGAGACCCTGTAGCTTCCAGGGAGGTTGCTTGATCTCCACCACCTCTGTAGTGGTAGTGGTGGTAGTGGTGGTAGTGGTGGTGTTGGGGAGCAAGACAGATCATGGTTAGGTTGCGGGAACCTGAAAGGTTTTGTAAAGCCTTAGCTGGGCTCAAAAGTTGCTTTTTCAGCCACTAGGGGGAGCTTCCGGTAGGAGGGCCAGGACAAGTCTCCAAACCAGGAGGGTTGTTTGCAGAGGAGTGGCCTAAACACCTGAGTGCTAGGGCCCCCGGTCTTTTTGCCCTTCTCCAGTATTGCTTATAGTTTTCTCTAGAGCGCTGCTCTTTGGACCCCCACAGCACACTCCTGTCAGCTCAGTTCTTGTGGGCCCCCTTATTACCCAAGTCCAGCCCTAAATCCTCCCCCAGGCTAGCCTTCAACCTCTTGCTTGCATCTCCATGCAACACCAGGAAGTGGGGAGTTCCCAGACTGTGCACCTCTCTTCCTCTATAAATCTTCAAAGTAAGAAGTTTAGGCTCCACAATCTGTGGGAACCTCAGTCTGGAGCACTCATGTGGCGGGGATAAAGGCTGCTTGCAAACTTCTCAGTTCATACTGATCTCCCCATTGTAATGAGATGAGGGAGGGGTTGTAGCACCCATTCAGCCAGCTTACCTGGGTGTGAGGTGTTTGGTTGCCATGCAACCAGCGGCTAGGCTATTTCTCTTCAAATGCCACACCCTTATCCATTGTGGTTATTGGGGGAATGGCAACGCTCTAGGATTCCCCATTCCTCAGCACCCTACCACACTCTTGCCACCAAAATTCAGCTCCAAAACTTCTACTCTTGTCCCCCTGTGCCCCTCTTTGAAAGGTGTAAGTGATCGCCTAGAGAGGAGACAGCAGGGGAGCAGAGAAGTTTAGGTCAGGTTTATTGAAAGAGACAGAGACCCACTTTGGCAGTGCTAAGGTGGTGTCTGCATCTGGGGGCAGTTAGAAACCCCTTATATATGAGGCCATAGGGGATAGGCGAATCTTATATTTTGCCCAGAAAGTTAGGGTCCTTAAGCATGAACTGGGGGTGGATGAGTGGGTTTGGGGGGCCTAATTAGATCCTTTGACTTAGGAAGACAGGAAGGGGGTGGTGGCTAGTGTAGGGTTCAAAACTCTTGAGTTTGGTGGGCCCTGGGACTGGCTTGCTTATCTGAGCTGCTGGTGTGCAGCAACATGAAAAGAGGTGGGGGAGGGTGGGGAGTTCCCAAGTTTTGCACCTCTGTTTCACCACAACCCCTCATAGGCAGAGGTATGGACCCCAGTCTCTGTGGAGACTTCAGTCTGAAGTGGGGCCCCTGCCAAAGAGGGGCAGCCATTCGCGCACTTAGTGGCTCAAGGTTGCTCTCCAGGTTGTAAGCGGTGGCAGACAGCATGAGCTCGAACTGCTTTCTCCTTTGTCAGGGATAGGGAAGGTGCAGGGGATGAAGCGTCTGGATGGAAGAAAGCCAGCACTCTGGCCTCTTTTGGCACTCTGCTGGGGGGAGCCCCTCACGAACTGCCCAAACTCCAGGGACATGCTAGTTCACCCCACTGTTGCTTATTTGCTGCTGAGCCTGGGCTCCTGGAGGGTGGAAAAGCCTTTAGTAAACTTAGTGGCTGCTGTCCACTGAAGGATGTTGGACAGAGAGGGAAACCCTTTACCCTTTCACTGGACTTCAAGCCTCTCTGGGTTGAAATATTTAAAAATATATGATATTTTTGAAAATTTTAGTTTCCAGTGGTTTATTATTGGTGTACAGAAATGCTATGAATATTTAAAACTTGATGTTGGATGCCGAGATCTTGATAAATGTACTTTTTAGTTCTAAGATTTCACCTCTGCCTTTTTAAAAAAAGATTCCTTCAGATTTTCTTTGTAATAGTTAGTAAATTTGCAAATAGAGACAGTTTGTTTTGGTTAGCTTTCTAATCTGTAGGCCTTTATTCCTTTACCTTGCCTATTGCATTGGTTAGAACATACTGTACAATCCTGAACAGGAATGGTGTGAGTGGAAATCCTTGCCTTGTACTTGATCTTAGGGAAAAACATTCAGTCTTCACCATTAAGTCTGATGTGGAATTTTTGTGGATTCATTCTATCAGGCTAAGGACGTTTTCTTTAATTCCTAGTTTGCCTAGAATTTTTATCGAGTGACTTTTGAATTTTGTCAAATACTTTTTCTACGTCAATTAATATGATCATGTGGTTTTTCTTCTTTAACTTGTTACTACTTTGAAGGATTACCGTTATTGATTTTCAAATATTTAATCGATTTTGCATTTGGGGGATAAGTCTCACTAAACAGTGGTATATTATTCTTTTTATATATTGCTGGTTTGATTTGTTAATATTTTGTTAAGAATTTTTGTATCTATGTTCATTAGGTATATTGACCTGTAATTTACTTGCTTGTACTGTCTCTCTGGTTTTGGTATCAGGGTAAGGCTAGCCATCCACAATGAATTGAGAAGTGTTCTCTCTTTTATTTTTTGGAAGACATTTATAGAGTTAGTGTTATTTTTCTTTAAATCTTTGGTAGAATTCATCAGTAAAATCATTTCAGCCTGGAGTTTTTACTTTAGGAAGTTTTTTTAAACTATGAAATCAATTTCTTTAATAGATACAGA
>CAUYRH010063326.1:0-10561 GCA_963574655.1 Perodicticus potto | reverse complement strand
GGCTCGGCGCCTGTGGCTCAACGGGCTAAGGCGCCAGCCACGTACACCTGAGCTGGCGGGTTCGAATCCAGCCCGGGCCCGCCAAACAACAATGACGGCTGCAACCAAAAAAATGGCCAGGCGTTGTGGCGGGCGCCTATAGTCCCAGCTACTTGGGAGGCAGAGGCAGGAGACTCGCTTGGGCCCAGGAATTTGAGGTTGCTGTGAGCTGTGATGCCACGGCACTCTACCCAGGGTGACAGCTTGAGACTCTGTCTCAAAAAAAAAGAAAAAAAAAAAATCTTTACATATTTTTATCATTGGCCAAGAGGAAAAGGAAGAATGTCTTGGCAGTTATTAGCTAAAAGAAAAGCTATAAAGTTCAGGAATACATGCAATTTTTGTAAAATAATGACAATAATTAGACAAAGCAGTATATTATTATGGCTAATTGTGACAAAATCAACATACTTGAAAACCAAAAATATTATTGAAAATCTTAATTTCACAAAATCATGAATGAATACCCCTTTTCCAATCTCAGCTAGAATTTTGTTTACATCTTCCAAACTTCTAGATGAAAAACAAACATAATACCTAATCAGTGAATTGTTCCTCTCCCTGAATACACTGAGCAATATGTCCTTAAATCTACCTTAGAATCACCCATCAGAAAGTCAGATTTTGGCTCGGCGCCTGTGGCTCAACGGGCTAAGGCGCTAGCCACGTACACCTGAGCTGGCGTGTTCGAATCCAGCCCGGGCCCGCCAAACAACAATGATGGCTGCAACCAAAAAATGGCCGGGCATTGTGGCGGGTGCCTGAAATCCCAGCTACTTGAGAGGCAGAGGCAGGAGACTCCCTTGAACCCAGGAATTGGAGGTTGCTGTGAGCTGTGATGCCACAGCACTCTATCCAGGGTGATAGTTTGAGGCTCTGCCTCAAAAAAAAAAAGAAAAGAAAAAGAAAAGAAAGTCAGATTTTGGAATATCTCCCAGTTCTCTCTTCCCACACCTCACAGTTCCTGCAATGTGTGCTTTTCTTTGCTGCCCCAGGCTAAAACATCAGTGTCCAACTTCAGAGCCTGCCTATGATCTGCTGTAATTTACTTCAACACTAATAATAGATGTTAGGGTATTTACTGTCATATTTTATTATTTTGCATTCACGTCTTTACTTTTACCTTAGCTTAATTTGTTACAATTAATTCAAATACAATGAAATTCAAATAAAACTTCAAGATCATGCTAGTCTGGAAATCAGACCATAATGTATTTTGCAATTTTATTTGTATTTCATTTGCCTAAAATAAGAATGGAGAACATAGAAGGGAAAGGAAGAAAATAAAGAAAAAGAAAAAGAAGAAAATGTTGATTATGTTATTTTATTATATTTTGTTCTTAGTCTTTTAAAATATATGAATAAAAAAATAATTGCTAGAGTGTTACATGAGCCTCTTATTTCATTTTTTGTGATAGCCAATTATAAATGTACAATCTCTGAAAAGAGATAACTTGCTGTCAACTACATGTATATATACATATATATACACACATATACATATACTGTATATACCAGCTGACTATATAGTCTTCCTCAAAAGAAAAATTTTGGTACAACAGTCTAATTATACCACTTCTTAAGAGAAACCCATGCATTTCACATGTCACCAAGTTGCATATCATGGACAACATCACATAATGCTACAGAATATCTCTAAACTGAAGGAGGGCTTATAGAAAGATTGGAGGGGAGATGAGGAATCATATTTTATATTAAGGAGCTATTATTTGTGTGAGATCTTAAAACTTACATATGTAATAGCCAGGTGTTGTGGCGGGCGCCTGTGGTCCCAGCTACTCGGGAGCCTGAGGCAAGAGAATCGCCTAAGCCCAGGACTTAAAGGTTTCTGTGAGCTGTGTGATGTCACGGCACTCTACCAAGGGTGACAAAGTGAGACTCTGTCTCAAAAAAACAAACAAAAAAAAAAAAAAACTTACATATGTAAGTAAAAGGCAAAAATCATATTTAGAGCTCAAGAATATTTTTAATCTTTTAAATTGTATCTGTTTATGGCTTTATGGGAGAAGAATCAATTATGGAACATAAAACAAAGAAAAATAAAACAATTAATTGAAATTAATCAATGATATGTAATTTCAACAAAGAATTAAAAGAATAATTTTGGACCATGACAAAATTAAAGTACAAACAAACAACAGAAAGTTATAAGAAAAATTACCAAATATTTAGAAATCATATAACATATTTCCAAATAACCTATGACTCAAATAGGAAGTTCTGAAGGACTTTAGAAACTATCACTAAATGAAAAAAATACTTTATTTAAAAATTTTTATGATACAGCCTATGCAATGGGAAAAGATATTTGCACATTTTGTATCAGATGAAATCTTGATAACTAAAATCTACAGAGAACTCAAATTCATCAACATGAAAAAAGCCAACAATCCCTTATATCACTAGTCAAGAGAGATGAATAGAACCTTCTTTAAAGAAGACAAATGGCTAACAAACACATGAAAAAAATGCTCATTGTCCCTAATTGTCAGAGAAATTCAAATCGACACTACCGTGAGATATCATGTAACCCAGTGAAAAGGGCCCACATCACAAAATCTCAAAACTTCAGATGCTGGCATGGATGCAGAGAGAAGGCATCACTTTTACACTGCTGTTGGGACTGCAAACTGATACACCTTTTTTGGAAGGAAGTATGGAGAACTCTCAAAGAACTCAAATTAAACCTCCCATTTGATCCTGCAATCCCATTACTGGGCTTCTACCCAGAGGGGAGAAAAAAAAAGTCTTTTTACCCATAAGACACTTGCACTAGACTTTTTATTGCAGCTCAATTTATACTTGCCAAAATGTGGAAACAACCTAAATGCCCACCACCCCCGGAATGGATTAACAAGCTGTGGTATTTGTATACCATGGAATACTATTCAGCTATTTAAAAAGATGGAGACTTTATATTTTTTGTGTTAAACTGGATGGAAGTATATAGAGGATTAAACATCATACTTACTACAACAGCCACCAATATCATAACTTATCTGAGGAATTACTAAGAACAAGAATTCTCCTGGCAAACCTGGAAATCTCTTGTGACTTGTACTACAAGCTACCAAAAATCTTGGAGGAGCAAAGTTCAGTCCTGTAGTAGTAAGGCTAATATTAAACATTAAGCATTTTATGGCAGTTCCTTGAAGGAATAGTGGTGAAAAATTGCATGTAGTGTTTTTGGAGATCATTTCCCTTACCACCATTGAAGATCATTTCCTTGAGTACATACTCTCTTGGCACCTATGAGATCATTTCCTGAGCACACAGCCCTGCATGTCTTTGCTTAGCAATATTTCTGCCCATTATGTATCTTCCCAATAAAAGGACTCTGTGAGAAGTGCTCAGGGCTATCCTGCACCTATGGTTAGCCTCACCTCTTGCAGTGTGTTCTGTCAATCCATGCCTCACATGATCATTTATGCGGTCGTGAAAGAAGTGAAAGACATTTTTTTTAGTGAAACATCACAAGAATGGAGAAGGAAGAATCCCATGTACTTAATTCTGACAGGACAACTAATGACCTAGTACATGGTGGAGAGTGGGGAAAGGGGAGAGCAGAGAGAGGGAAGGAGGGAGGGGAATGGGGGGTCATGGTGTGTGACACAACTTTGGGACGGCAGGACACAATTATAAGAGGGATTTTACCTAACAAATGCAGTCGATGTAACCTGGTTCTTTGTACACTCAATGAATATGCAACAATAAATAAAAAAAAAAAGGAAAAAATATTTATGATACCATTAGTATAGGGCTAAAGGAAAATATATCATTTGTGCTTATAAGAAAAGTTTAATTATAGATATGTTAATACATTAAGAAAAAGTTAAACTCATAGAAAAAAAGAGAGAAAATAATAAATAATGTTCCTTGTCCCTAATTATTAGAGAAATGCAAATCAAAACCACCCTGAGATATTATCCAGACCCAGTTGAAATAGCCCACATCACAAAATCTCAAAACTGCAGATGCTGGCATGGGTGTGGAGAGAATGGAACACTTTTGCACTGCTGATGGGACTACAGACTAATACAACCTTTTTGGAAGGCAGTGTGGAGAACCCTCAAAGAACTCAAGCTAGACCTCCCATAGGACCCTGCAATCCCACTGCTGGACATCTACCCAGAAGGAAAAAAACCCTTTTATCACAAGGACATTTGTACTAGACTATTTATCGCAGCTCAATTTACAATCGCCAAAATGTGGAAACAGCCTAAATGCCCACTAACTCAAGAATAGATTAACAAGCTGTGGTATTTGTATACCATGGAATACTACTCAGCCACTAAAAAAGACGGAGACTACACATCCTTTGTGTTAACCTGGATGGATGTGGAACACATAATTCTTAGTAAAGCATCACAACAATGGAGAAATAAGAACCCTGTGTACTCAATTCTGATATGAGCACAATTAAGGTCCTAGTACACAGTGGGGGGTGGGGAATAGGGAGAGCTGAGAAAGGGAAGAACAGAGGGTGTGGGGGGGTGTCAAGGGATAGGGTTCACTTTTGGGGGGCAGGACACAAATATAAGAGGGTCTTTATCTAACAAAAGCAATCAATGTAACTTACTTCTGTGTACCCCCAATGGATCCCCAACAATAAAAAAAAGAATAAATAAAAATCAGAAATCAATGAAATTATAAATGAGGAGATAATAGAGAAAATAAAGCAATGCTAGATAATTATTTTTAATTTTGCTTTCAATTGGCTTTCAATTGTCTTAGTTTGAAGTTTGTTTGTTTTTAATTTTCTTTCTTTCTTGTTTTTTTTTTTTTTTTTTGACAGAGTCTCACCAGTGTCACCCTTGGTAGAGTCATGTGACATCACAGCAACTTCCAACTCTTGGGCTAAAGCGATTCTCTTGCCTCAGCCTCCCAAGTAGGGAGGGACTACAGACACCCACCACAACGCCTGGCTATTTTTTGTTTGCAGTTGTTTAGCTGGCCTGGGCTGGGTTCAAACCACCAGTCTTGGTGTATGTGGCACTGAGCCTTTAATTTTCTTTTTATTATCTTTTATTAATTTATTTATTTTTCATTGAGATAAAGTCCCACTTTGTGGCCCTTAGTAGAGTGCAGTGGCATCATAGCTCACAGCAACCTCCAATACTTGGGCTTAAGCAATTCTCTTGCCTCAGCCTCCCAAGTAGCTGGGACTACAGGTGCTCGCCACAACGCCCAGCTTTTTTGGGGTAGAAACGAGGTCTCCCTCTGGCTCAGGCTGGTCTTTAACCTCTGAGCTCAGGGCAATCCATTCGCCTCCACCTCCCAGAGTGCTAGGATTACAGGCATGAGCCACCACACCCAGCCTAGATAATTTTTTTTTTAAAGATCATTGCAATTACTTTGGCCTGATTTTCAAGAAAATAAATAAGAAGGCATATATCACAAATCTTACTGACATTAAAAATGCTGATCCATCAAACAGCTG
Organism: Perodicticus potto; assembly: GCA_963574655.1. Lineage (NCBI taxonomy): Eukaryota > Metazoa > Chordata > Mammalia > Primates > Lorisidae > Perodicticus > Perodicticus potto. The sequence goes on along the minus strand of CAUYRH010063326.1, from coordinate 5,061 downwards.
AGTTGAAATGGGCATGTTCCTTGTGAAACAAACAAGCAAAGCTCACTTTCAGATGAACATAATACTTGAATAGCCCTATATGTATTTAAAAAAAAAAATCTGTATTAAATCCTTCCACAAAGAACAATCAAGGCAAAGATGTCTTTCCTAGTTAAGTCAACCAAATGTTTAAGAAGAAATAAAGTCAATTACACCAATTCTTCCAAGAAAATGAAGATAGGAGAATATTATACAACCGATTTTATGAAACCAATGCTATAGAAACCGAACACATTATAAAAATATAAAAGTAAAAAGTAATACATTCATTACATAAATTCAAAATTTCTTAGTTCAATTATCAGTAAAAACTTCTAGGAATAGATGTAGTAGGTGATATATTATGTCCAGTGACTTTACCTAACATATGGCAGGTTGTAGAGTATTTAAAGATTAATCATTTTAAAGAACCACATTGTAGAAATTTTTGGATGTGAAGCTTCATGTATTTTATTAAATTTACTGCCTTACAACTACTTCTTCAAACACTTTTGACTCTTTTTCTTTCTTTTTCATTTTTGCAACTTCCATCGTGAATATGTTGGTATGCTTGATAATGTCTAACAAGTCTCTTAATCACTGTTCACTTTGTTTTTTGCAATAATTTTTCTTTTCATTCTTCGGACTGGTTAATTTTAAATACCCCATCTTCAGTAATCTAATTATCTCATTTTCCTACACAAACCTACTATCTCCAGTGATTTTTTTTTTTCAAATATACTTTCCAGGATCAGAATTTCTCCTTGGTACCTTTTTACATTTTTACATTTTTTATATCTTTATTAATAATCTTTATGTATTCTACATCATTCTCCTCCTTGGTTTTTTGTATACCTCAGTGTTTTGAATACATTCAATGTAGTTAATTTAAAATATTTTTTAGTAATTCTAATTTCTGCCCATCCTCAGGGATTAGTCCTGATGATGTCTTTCTTCTTATAAATGAGATATACTTTTCTGCTTGTTTGCTTACTTTACAATGTTTTTTGAGAACTATACATATTTAAATTATAATGTGACAATCTATAAATAAGATTCTCCTCCCTCCCAGGTATTGACATTGTTGCTTATTGAAGACCAGTTATCCATGTGTTAAGTCACTTTTCTAAACAATTTTTACAAAAATTATACTCCCTGTCATATGTTCTATTTTCTCCTCATTCAGCTGGTGACCTGACTGAAAGTTCCTGAGTACTTTCATCTAAAAAAAAAAAAATTCTGTTTCTTTAAATTATTACACTGGAACCGGCATCAGCCTGAGGTGTTTGAAACAATAACCAGTCTCTCAACTAATCTCATAGCAAGCTGCCAGTCATATTGAAACACACAACCTGACCTTTGAAGGACCAGGATTGATTGCCTGCCCTGTCATAGCAGGCAGCATCAGAACTGGAAGCCACTGCCCTTATAGGTTTTTTTATGGGGCCAGGGAAGGGCATTGTTTATGTCACGTGAAATGTCAATATTTGTGAAATTTATCTGCCTCTTTTTTTATATCAAGCGCTTTCCTGGACACTAAACATGTTGGCCTAGACTCCGGAGTTCTAAAATAGTCAAACTTGACATAGTCAAACTTGACAGTTTTTGACAGCTCATTAGTTGTTTCAGTAAGATAACTATTCCTGATCTTCCTACTTCACCATCTTCTGTTACATCGCTAGGTGACTCTTAACAACTCTAAAGTTACTTTGAGAAGTTTTCTACTCCATGCTTTTGATTAAATTATGAAGAACTATACATTCGTTTATGTTTCCTAAAATCAGAAAATTGCTTTTCACATCTTCCTAACTCTCTGAAACTTTTATATAAAATGACAACATTCTCTCATCTCTCATTTTCGTCACAAAAATGAAACTAAACTAAGTTTCTAACTAAGAAGAACTAAAAATGACATTTTTTCATTGTTTTTTTCTTACTCAGTATATTTTATATACTCTTACTTCTTTTTATGTACAAATATTTATTAACACTGAGTAATACAAATTGTGACTCACTTATAAAATAAAAATTAATGACTGCTGGATGGATAGATGAAAAATAAATTAATAAGATTAATTTAGGAACAAAAAGATACATAAAAAATTGTTTTTTCCCCCTGCTGATTTATTCAAGTTGTTTGTAGATTCTAGGTATCAGTTCTTGTTGGGATGTATAGTTTGTGAAATGTTTCTTCCATTCTGTAAGTTGTCTATTTACTCGGTTGACTGTTTCTTTTGCTGTGCAGAAGATTTTTAGTTTAATCAAGTCTCATTTTGTTCTGTTGTATTTTTTTGGTGGTCTTATTCATAAGTGGGAGCTGGATAATAGGTAGGCATGGTCACACAGAGTCAGGGGGCATGAGGGAAAGAGTAATTTGCAAGGTACAATGTACACTCCTTGTGTGATAGGTAACCAAAAGCCCTGATTTGACCATTAAACAATTCTTTCTCATACCAAAAAAAATTTATAACTAAATGTATTGAAATAAACTATACCAGTCAATCCATGAAACCAATTATTAAATCCTGGTGCTGAAAGAAAATAGTAACTTCACCAATTAATCCCCTGAAAAATGCTTTACGCAAGTGAGGAGCAAAGGATACTTAGAGACAATAGGAAGATGCGTAGGTGTTAAACCAAGAGTCAATGACATCCATAAAGAGAAATGTAAGTGAGTAGAGTTCAGTGAGTTCTCCTGCTCTGGTGGTGCTGATCTGCAGCTGAGTGGACAAATAGTTTGGTATAGAACAAATGATGGTTAACACACTGTTCTCCCTGTTATATGAGAGGTAAAATATTTCCTACCTACTGTTAAACATTTTCTAGCTTGAGTGTGAAAAAGAAGATAAGTAATCAGAGCCAGAAGCAGTATCAATTCTTGTGGTACATGAAGGAAAAAGAAAGATCTATAGCAAATGAATACAGTACTGTGGAACGCATAAAAATACAGCCATCTGACTCAAAACTTGGCAGTGCAGTTAGAGATCTCATTTTGGAACAAAGGGTATATTGCCCATTTTGAGCTCACTGCCAAGTTATAAATTTATCTTTAGGTTACTAGAATTTTTAAGAAACTAACTTTTGCTGTATTGTCATTTTGCCTCCTATGCTAGGAGTCTAAGAAGAACATTTATTCCATAAGTAAGTGATTATATGTGTTTTTTTTTAAACAAGTGAACAGTTTATTAAGAATTAAACAAAGGTATGATGTGATACAGTACAAGGTATCTTATCTTATAACAGTGAAATTGCTTTCTCTTTTGTCTTGTGATTGTTTTTGAGGTGAAATTTAAGTTTTTGTGTGAGTAGTACTATTATACCTATCTTGAGTGTCTTGCTTGATTATATGTGTTTTTATGTTTCAATCCTTTGCCAGTGGAATGTTAAATTCAAAAATAGCAGCAATTTCAGAGAAAACATTTAAAAGAAATTAGAAGTTTAGCTAGTGAAGAGAAAGATAGACAGATAATGTAATAAAGAATTGCTGGAGGGTAAACAGAAATGTCATTAATTCTATCCTGTTTGGATCGTTATTTTGAACTTTAAAAAATGTCGCACAGTATAACCCATAAAACAGAATGCGGTGTAAGACTACATATGTGCGATTGACCACTTTAAAGCATTTATAATCTAAAAACGCATTACTATTAATAGCTTTTTCAATTTAAAACATTCTTGAAATGTATACATGGTAAATATTTTATCTACCCTATGGTATATGAGCTGTGACCAAGAATAAAAATTAATTTCTTACAATTTAAGATTAAACATTTGACGAGAAATTCAGATTGCCTATAGTGTTAGTGGTTATTATTTATTTATTATATGATTTGTTAGAACTCATCACATAAAAATTCTTTTGAGAAATCTTTATAGCAAGAGCCAACATTGTACTCAATTCCACCCTTAGCACATTCAGCATAATAATATGAAGCCATTTTATTATATATCTGAGTTTCTTAAGTGTTTTCAGATTATCGGATAAAAGAGTAAAAAAAAAATCAATAATGTCACTATTGTGCATGTCATTGATAAAACTATACAATAGGCTCACAGGAGTATTGTGCGATTGTCCAAAATTCTATAGAACATCATGGAACTTGGATTGTTGTGTTTTATAAATATTTCAATTTGGAAGGAAATATGAGCCTTGACATAAGCATATGGTGGCCTGGTTGGAATGTTCTGATTTCAGATTGTATGATGGATACATGGAAAGTTAGTCCCCTTGCTCTTTCATACCTGTGCAAATGTGCATTTTTCATGTGAAATAGTTATTTTTAGAGGAAGGCAGAGAAAATGAATCTTGAAATTGACTATATAAACTTCCTAAGACAGTATTGGTTAACAGAATATTTTATAAAATAACTGAAATATTATGGAAAGTTTTGTACTTTTGAAGACATAAATAAAACTTGCAGACAAAGAAATGTACTTATCTTTGAGAATGTGCATAATTTTTAAATGTAAATAGATCTAGTTAGTACAACTATTATAAAATATTTATTCTGATAATAGCCAATTCTCATTTGTTTATCTTTTAGAAGTTTTAAATATGTATTAAATTCCAGACTAATTAATATGTATCTTTATATACTTTGGTCATTAAATTGATAAGAACATTTTAGTTATGATAGTTATAAAAAATTAAAGTGGTTAGGTATCCTATAAGTAATTATGAAAAAATAATGTGAAAATATATGTGCCCACTTTGCCACTCAGTATAATTATGCTTATCTATCATTTAGCTCCTTACACCTACTTATGACCCCCCAAAATAAATATAACAAAAACAAAACTAAACAAATGAGACTTAATACGGAAAATACAAGTAAAAATAAAATATCACACAGAAATTTATTGGGGAATGTCAGAAGTCACTGCTACAAGTTAGAGTCATGATCCTGCTTAAGATTTTATTGATGTTGTCTTTAACTAATACTATACAAGAAAAATTAAATGGATTTGGTCCAAGCCTCTGTTGATTAATAAGAACGATCAACAAAGTTGCATACGCATATGAAAATTTAAGTTTGGCCAAGA
>CAUYRH010063323.1:0-34408 GCA_963574655.1 Perodicticus potto | reverse complement strand
AATTTCACCAATAAAATCATCTGAGAAAAATAGCTAGAAATATTCAAGTTCAGATTTTAGCTGAGCACTTCGAGGAAAGGTGAACCTCTGTTGTGTGGCAGAGTATGGGAACTTTATAAGATCACCATCGCCATCACAATAAACCTTCCAGCTACTTGTTACAGGTTGTAGATTATCGCCACTTTCTTCTTCATCACTAGCTTCAGATTCACTGGAACTAATGTCCCTGCAGGAAGAGTTTCTTCATGCTTACTTTTATCACTAAACTCTTTTTTCAACCTCAGTGTCCTCAAACTTCCATGTTGCAATTTTATCATCACTTACATGCCTCCTCCCTGACATTTTCCCATAAGCACAACCAGGCAGATACAACATTGAATCAGCTTTTCACATCAATGCACATGGCTCCCTAGAAACACAGTGCGTACAACCTGCGCCATCTGTTGGATAGAGTCCATACTACATGAGGAAATAAATCAGACAGACTCCAACAGCAAGCTGGTGAACAAATCCAACAAAAAAATAGTGTTGGATGTTTTCTGACATCAGAGCTAAACAGGAAAATCATTATGTCTGATGGGGTCCATCATCAGATTGGGAAGAATTAACCTATGTTTTTTTTCATTCAACACTGGAAAAGAAAACAGTTGGACCATTTGCTCCATTAGGTTGATTTTCAAATATGTTCTTGGGCTACCTCACTTTTTAATCATAATGTTGCCAGACGCATTGCCATATGAGAACCAGATAGAGGAAGTGAGTGTTGATAAAGGACAGGTGGTCTGAGGAGATGGCAGGCTGTTGTCTCAAAGACCATTTCTTGTCCTCTGCTAACTGAGCACCTTACCAGAGGAAGGGGTAGAGGGGGTTGGTGGCAGGAAGCAACCTTTGAGCAAGTCATCATGATTTGCTGGATGGTTATTAGCAAACAATATATTCTGTGGTGCATCTTATGACCAAAAGTCTGAGGTTTGCCTATTCTAGACGCTTGATCTGTTTTTCCTCAAGGCTGTTTTCTAGTTTTGTGCCTGACAGCTGTGTAAGCAAGCAGCAGGTTAATTCCAAATGTTTAAAACAGAGGAATCCAAAAACATACTGGAAGTAAAATGGCTTCCCTTTATCTAGCCTAGCATCATAGTCTGAATGGCCCCTGGGGGGGGGGGTACTTATATTCAGATTATAAATCATATGGTGGTTCTACTTTCTTTTCTCCTTATGTTGTCACAAGGGCTAGCTATGTCTGATTGACTTCTAGATTTTTCCTGAATACACTAACCTCTTGATATTAATCAGTTAATAAACAATTCATTCAATAATCAATTCCAGACTTAACATTTACTAACATTTTACATCTGTCTTTCTATACTCAACTCCCTATAAAAATAAACCTCTGTATTTTTCATATTATTTTCTAATCAGTATTTACCATTAATCTTTTATTAGCGACCTATTAATAAATTTATAGTTTAAATGTATTAGAAGTATATTCCTAATTTTTTCTCTAATTGATTAATTTAGTTCCTATCCATAATTCTAGTGTAAGATTCGTGTAATTTGAGTCAGTCACTATATAACATGTACATGTCTGACAGACAATATTGAATATACCCTATAACTGTAATACAGGGTGCCCATAAAGTTTGCATGCAATTTAAAATAGTGTGAAATTTAAAATCACACACAGACTTTATGGCCACCCTTTATATTTTGTATAACTACATAGAACCTTCAAAAGATTCATGGAAAAATGTGTATTTTGAAAACATTGTAAATGAACTTTAAAACGTTTCGTACCAACATAAGCTTGTATTTACTAGCTATAACATATATGAGTAGGATGTATTTTAAGCCACTAAAAAGGATAAGATATCATTTTAAAAGGAGCTCTTAACAGAGGAACACTAGTTCTGCTAAAATTGAGACAAGAACAAACATCAAATTTATGGTGAAGCTTGAATTTAAGAATGGTGAAATCATTGGGGCTTTTCAAAGGTTTATGGGGACAATGCCCTCCCTAATCAATAGTTTGCAAAAGGATAACTTGTTTTAAGAAGAGATGAAATAATGTTGAAGAGGAAGCCTTCAAGGGCAGGCCATCCACATCAACTTTCAAGGAAAAAAATTCATCTTGTCCATGTTCTAATTAAAGAAGACCTGTGTTTAATAGCAGTAGCAATAGCCAGCAGTATAGACATCTCAGTTGGTTCACCTTACACAATTCTGACTGAAAAAGTTAGTTAAGGAAACTTTTCACTCAATAGATGTCAAAATCATTATGCCTAGATTGGCTGCAGACAAGAGCACAGCTTTCAGTGGAGATTTTAACAAGTGAGGTCATCAAGGTCCTCAAGCATGTCTTTGAAGAATTGTAACAGGAGAGAAAACATGGCTTTACCAGAATGAAAGACAAAGCAATAGTGACTAAGATCTAATTAAAGCAGGAGTGGAATAGTCAAGATCAAAGGTCATGGCAACATTGCTTTGAGATGTGCAAGGAATTTTGCTTCATGACTTTTGGAGGGCTAAAGAATAATGTCTGCTTATTCTCGGAATGGCTTTTAGGAAATTAGCCAATGTGTTAGAAATACATTTCAGAAAGATTTCCCAGAGAGCCCCTCTCCATACAGCAATGCTGCTACTCTTTACTATCACCAAACAAGGGTAATTTTGTGAGAGTTCTGATGGGAAATCACTAGGCATTTACTTTACAGTCCTGATTTGGCTCCTTCTAACTTCTTTCTGTTTTCTTATCTTAAAATCTATAAAGGGCACCCATATTTTTTTCAGTAATAATGTGGAAAAGACTACATTAACATGGTTAAATTCTGACCTCAGTTCTTTTGGTATGAACTAAGTGGCTGGAATTATTGCTTACAAAAGTGTCTTATAAGGATGGATCCAACTTGATGGATCTTATGTTGAAAAATAACGTTATATTTTTTTATTTTTATCTTTTAATTCCATTTTTCTGCAAACTTTTTGAAGGCCTCATAGTTATCTTTCAAATACCTAAATTTTAATGACTTAGACTCTAAGAGCTTTTTAAGTTTATCTCTTTGTCCTTTTGAACTCTCCTTTTATTTTTTTTCTGTTTACCTCTGAAACAAGTTAGTGACAACATTGAGGACTTCAGGTATAATTATTCTCATACTTTCCTAAGGGGCCATAGTTTCTTTGAATGGAAAATGATGTTGGGGTAAAATGTGATCTTCAGCAATGCATATTAGATCACTCCACCTATTTATTCAAGATAAAAAGAATGAGAGTCCTCTTAAGAAAAGAAAAAGTGTGTGTTTTTGGATTTCTCATTTACTTTTGCCTACATTTAAGCACCTTTTTGTTCACAAAGAATTTAATTGTACTTGCTACATTGTTTTTAAATTTTAATGTAATATTCCCATTTGTTTAAATTTTAATGTTGCCTCCCAAATTTTAGACTTTTCCTATGCTCACATATGTCTCCAATGCCCTGGAGGACATGGAGTATAATCTTCCTGCCGCATTCTCTCTTCTGATTATTATGAATGTCATCTACCCTGTTATCAAGAAGAGGTACCTAGTTCTCCTTGACTTCTCCTTTTTATCACCCCAGGACTCTTGTCCTCTCAGTCACAGGCCTTCCAGATTTTATTCTTAAGTACATCTTTAATTTGTTCTTTTTTGTTCTTATGCTCTGCCATTGCTTTAAGTATTCACCATTCAGCAACTGAACTGTTATTGTCTAATACATGATCATTTTATGAAAATCAGAAATTATAAACAAGCAAAATGAGGAACTGAAATTTACTGTAATATTATCCTTTATTATTATTTTTGTTTTTATCCCAAATGAGTCAATACTGTTTAAATTTTTGTTTTATTTTTTGTAGAGATGGGGTCTTTCTATGTTACCCAGGCTGGTTATGAACTCCTGGCCTCAAGTGATCTTCCTGACACAACCTCCAAAATTTCTGGGATTATAGGCATGAGCCACTGTGCTTGGCCCATACTATTTTTTTTTTTTTTTTGTCAGTTTACTCAATGCAGTAAACTGTACAGATTCTCCTCAATTTACAATGAGGTTACTTCCCAGTAAATCCATCCTAAGTTGAAAATACATTTAATACATTTAACCTACTGAACATCATATAATAGTTTAGCATAGCCTATTTTAAATGTTCTTAGAATATTTATCTATATTTGCCTATACTTGGGCAAAATCACCCAATACAAAACCTGTTTTATAAAAAAAAGTGAATATCTCACAGTATTTATTGACTACTGTATCAGAAGTGAAAAACAAAATGATATGTATGGATACTCGAACTGATTCCTTCTGAATACATATTGCTTTTGAATCACCATGAAGTTGAAAAATCCTGAGTTGAACCATTGTAATTTGGGAACTGTCTATATCACTTTTTCTATTAATATGCATACTTCTGGTTGGTGCCTGTGGCTCAAGGAGTAGGGCGCCGGCCCGTATACTGGAGGTGGTGGGCTCAAACCTAGCCCGGGCCAAAAACTGCCAAAATATATATGTACTTCTACAATGTAACTTTAAAATTTACTCATTTGATTCTGTGGCTATGATTCCTTATAGTGCTTTGTTTATCTTGGTTTACTCCTTGGGACTCTAACCAGTGAGGACTAATTATCACATTTCACTTTGAACATATAGTAAAGACACCAACGTCTTTAATTTAGGTTACCTGGTATTATCAAAGCACTAAATCATTTGAAAGATAAGAGGCATACATTGGAGGTACAAACTGGCTATTCAGTATAAGCAGAAACAAAGACATCGAAGTTAATTAGGAAAGCATCAGAGGAGGTAGTGATGATAACAAAAGCCTGAAGCATAAAAGGAGGATACACAATAGTTGATGGTAGAGGACAAAAGTCATCAATTCTTTTGTTTTCCCATCCATTCCCCTTCATGGGCATTGTCATGCATCACCTTGGGTCCATCTTCAGGGACCATTCTTCCAGTGTCACTTGTATCATCATTTGAGTCTGTTACTAAAGCTCTTTTTCTCATATCTCCTCTTTTTTGGCATAGCCTACAAAGGAAAGGAGGAATTTAGCAGAATTCCTAATTATTCTGTCACCTTCTGAATTCATCTGGGCTTCAGCTAAACCAATATATTTAAATAATACCCTGAAAGATATTGCATATTCATAGATTTAAATATGCTTATTATCTACTTTGAACTATTAAACAGATGTACTTGACACAATCAGATAATTCTCCAAGACTCAGTATCAATTTCATGGCGCACAATATAAGAATAAAAGGTAACTTCAAAGAAGCTAAGAATTAAAAAAGAAAAGTTTTTGTGTGGTAGTTTGATTCATGTGCTGGAATTCACATCCAATATTTAAGATCCCTACATAATAAAGTCTTTTTTTTTTTTTGAGATAGAGTCTCACTCTGTTGCCCAGGCTAGGACAGTGGTATCATTCTAGCTCACAGGAATCTCAAACTCCCAGGCTCAAATGATCCTCCTATTTCAGCCTCTCAAGTAGCTGGGCCTACATGCATAAGCCACCATGCAGCACAACTAATTCTTCTATTGTTAGTAGAGACAGGTCTCCTTCTTGCTCAGGCTGGTCTCAAAACTCCTGAGCTCAAGCAGTCCTCCTGCCTCAGCTTCTCAAAGTGCTAGTTTTACAGACATGAGCTACTTAGTCTGGCCAATAAAATCATTTTAATATATAATTTTTTTAATGTGTATCTGTAATTTGGCTAGGATTTTATTGAGAATTTTTGCATCTATATTCATTAGTGAATTGGGCTGAAGTTCTCCTTTTTAATTGGTTCTTTTCCTGATTCTGGTATCAGGGTGATGTTTGCTTCATAGAATATATTGGGGAAGATAACTTCCTCCTCAATTTGTTGGAATAATTTCTGCAGTATAGTTATAAACTCTTCCTTGAAGGTTTGATAGAATTCTGCTGTGAAGGCATCTGGACCAGGGCTTTATTTTGTTGGGAGATTTTTATTTGTTTCCTCATTCTCAGTTCTTGAAATTGGTCTGTTCAAGAGATCTATTTCTTCTTGATTAAGTCTAGGGAGAGGGTGCGAGTCCAGATATTGACCCACTTCCTCCACTTTGTCAAATTTCTGGGCATAGAGGTTTGTGTAGTACTCAGAGATGATCTCTTATATCTCTGTAGCATCTGTTGTTATTTTCCATTTATTATTTCTGATTGAGGTTATTAGAGATTTTACTTTTATGTTTCTGGTTAATCAGGCCAAAAGTTTATTGATTTTATAAGTTTCTGCACAACTAAGGAGACAACAACCAAAGCAAACAGACAAACTTCAGGATGGTGAAAGATAGTTGTATATTATGAATTGGACAAAGGGCTTGATAACTAGCATCTACAGAGAACTCAAATTAATCAACAACAACAACAACAAGCTAACAATCCCATAGATCACTGGGCAAGAGACATGAATAGAACCTTCTCTAAAGAAGACAGACGAATGGCTAACAAACATATGAAGGAATGCTCATCATCCCAGATTATCAGAGAAATACAAATTGAAATAACCCTGAGATATCACCAAACCCCAGTAAGATTAACCCACATAACAAAGCCCCAAAGCTGCAGATGCTGGTGTGGATGTCGAGAGAGGAAAACACTCTTACACTGTTGGTGGAACTGCAAAGTAATAACAACCTTTTTGGAAAGAAGTATGGAGAATAGTCAAAGATCTCAAATTAGATCTCTCATTTGACTCTACGATTTCACTACTCGGCATCTACCCAGAAGAAAAAAAAATCATTTTATTATAAAACAATTTGTGGTAGATTGTTTATTGAAGCTCGATTTATAATCTTCAAGATGTGGAAACAACCTAAATGCCCATCAACTCAGGAATGGATTAACAAATTGTGGTATATGCACACCATGGAATATTCATCCATAAAAAGATGGTGACTTCACATCTTTTGTAATATCCTGGATGGACTTGAAACACATTCTTCTTAGTAAAGTATCACAAGAATGGAAAATCAATTATCCAATGTACTCAATACTAATACGAAGCCAGTAGATGATCTGATGCATGCCTGTGTAGGAGAAAAATTCATTTCAATTCAAATTGCTGGGAAGAGTAGTGAAGGAAGTGGAAGGGGAGGGTTAGGGTGCTCTCACTGAATGGGCATGGAGTGGAGGTGTGTGGGACATAACTACAAGAGAGACTGTATCTAATCAAAATCAAATATGTAGACTTGGTTGGGTGTATCCTCACATTAATCTGAAATAAATTTACTTAAAGAGGAGAGAGGAAGAGAGACACAATACTTGCAGCAGATAAGCAATGCAAACGACAGTCGGTTTCTCATCAGGAAAGACATGACATGACATTATTCAAGTGGTGAAAGCAAAGAATTGTCCACCCAAAGTCTTTATCCATTGCAAATAGTTTTTAGGAATGAAGAGGAAATCAAGGTATTCTCTTGCGAAGGAAATCTGAGAAATTGTCACCACTAGACCTACCCTAATGGCTAAGGAAAGTTCTTTACCTCTTTACAATTCTTGCAACTTTCTGTGAAGCTGTAGTTATACAAAACAGAAATGTTTTTCTTAAAAAGTAAAGAAAAACTAATGGGTTGAGAACATTGAGAATAATCCTGTGACCATGCTGACAGTAATTTGTAAGAAAAGTGAATAAAATCAAATGGAGTAGAATTGTAGAAGTACTTGCAACCCATTAGTGAAGTTCTGAGGTAGACAGATAAGAACCAAGCTAAGTTCTTGAATAAGTGTTCATGGAACAGACACCAGGTAGTTACATGTAAGGCAAATTGTTTTGGAGGAAAATTGGATTATATTAATGTAACTGTCATGTGATCTGATGGTAGGCTAGCAGTGATAGACAAATTTTTAAAAATGAAATAAAGAGTGAATTAATCAGAAAATTTGAATTTTTTCAAACACTGAGCTAGAGTGGTGTTAGAATCAGTTAGAGTTGTGATTTGTTAGTCCATTAGGCTGCAGTAACAAAATACCTTACACTGAGTCATTTATAAGCAATGGAAACCTGTTTCTAACATTCTGTAAGGTAGGAAGTCTAAGATCAGATTCAGAGTCTGGTGAAGACTTGCTTTCTCCTTCAAAGATGGTGTCTTCTTCCCACATACTCACATGGGGGAAAAAGGGGAAAGGCAGCTCCCTTCACCGTCTTTTATACAGGAACTAATTCCATTCACAAATACAATTCCTTCATTACTTATCACCTCCCCAAATGGCAGTGCTATCATATCGGGTATTTATTAGGTTACAACATGTGAAATTTGGGGTTAGGGACATTGACATTTATTCCACAGCAGGTGGCAAGGCCAAAAGAAAACGCGGGATCACTTCCCTAGTAGCCATGAATAGTATGTGTTCAGGTTTTTTTTTTTTGAGCAGACATTGTTCTTTTTAATATAAAATTATTATAAATTTTGGTGTTATAGTCTACAAACATTATATTTCTATTGCAGGAAATAGATGTAATTGAAGGCAAGAAAGTCCATAATTTAAAATCCTTAATAGAAATTCTAAGTGGTCATTTCAAATTTAAAAATCTACTTTAGACAAAACAATATTCTATAGTTAACTTTCTGAGTAGTAACATGCTAGAGTTAAGTTGCTTTTAAAGTTAAGAATTGTTTTATGACATGAATTAATTTTCCTGAGTTATAAATAGTGGAATTGATAGTGATAGTGAATTGATAGTGAGTAAGGCTTTTGGTTGTACCAAAATAAACACTGTATAATTATGTAATATTCAGCTACATTTGTGATTGGTTAGAAATGTGCACTAATGAGATAAGAATCATGGCTTCAGTTATCATTTGTGGATCAATTTTTAGAATTGGTCCATGACTATATCTTATCTCTGAAAATATCTGGAAATATATGATGCTCTTCTTAAGGATTATTGGGTAAAATGAATATATAGGAATCAGTAGAAATCCAGAATCTCACGAAGTATTTTAGTGATGCCATCTTTTCATAGAAATTATAGAATTAGTTTATCAGCCTCTAGTATACTGATGTAATAACATAACTTCATATTTTAAGATTAGTACTTGCCAGAAATCAGTGAGGCTTCCCTGTAACTTTTAAGTTTCAGATTTTATTGTGTGTAGGTCCTTCACAGATCTGATGAAGAGATATCTCAGTTCACTGAAGTGTGTTTAGCTATGTTTCTGACGGCTAAGCCCAATTTCGGGGACATGATTCAAACAATTGCTTAGCAGTATGCTATGTGTTTTCCTATTAACACAAGCATTTTACTTAAGTAGACAATATATACAAAACATGGTTGTGCAAAAATGAGAATAATTATAGTAGAGTTTTAAGTAGACATTTCTATTTAAAATCTTCTTATCTAATATTTTTTACTAATGTATATTTTGCATCTTAGATGATTATATCATTAAGAATGATTATATCAAGAACATCATCATGATCCTTTGTAAAATTTCTAATCCCAGGAGACAATATTAAAATGGTTTATAAACAAAGAAAGGTATACATATAGAATTTAAAAGCTATCACCTGAGTGCTATTTATATATGCATCATAGAAGAAAGACCTTTAAAAGATTTTTGTAAGCATAGTAGCTAACACTTATAATCATGCATGCAAGGATAGAATCAGTCTAAGTAACTATAAATTTAAATAATACACAAAACTGATGTCCTTTCTGACCCTCAACTATTATGTTCTCATACTTTTTAATACTCAGCTGACTTTGAAAACATGATATGAACAGAGTTCAATGAATAAAGACATTTTATTTTTATCTTAAGCCATTAAAATATTAATATAATGATATAGCTTTTTCGCTGCAATTGTTGAAAAGCATATGTTGTTCCTCTTTGCTTTTGTAATTTTCACATGTTGAACACTGATTTTTTTAAAGAATTACATGTTTAAAATGCATGTGGATGTGAAATTGAGTTCATTTAATTAATATATGAAAAGGACCTGAATATAACAATGGCACAATTTTAAACAGTTACTGAAGCTCACTTGCTATGTGTAAGAACAGATAAGTGACTGTATTGATGCATTTGTTTTCAGTGAAAAAATATTCTGGGTTGTTTATTATAATACCTCTGGTTACATCCAATACAAGGGTAAAATATGGGAACATAGCAGCGCTCTTAAACTGGCCTAGAAAAGAAACATTTTGTTGCTTCTAATCCAGATGGGACAAGTTTACCTTTGATCTATTTGCCTTGAATAGATACCATTAGTTGCAAAGTGTATAAACCGTATAGTGTGTTCTGGTTTTTATAAGGGACATGAGCTGTGCATTGTTCCTAGTCTTGGCATTCACTAGTTCTTTCCTCTGTTATGTGAGAAGAATGATAGTAAACTATTATAGCATAGTTAGTGATACTTTTCTGTCTGTTTTGAAGTTATTTAGAAAAGTCTGAAATAATCCTGAGAGTATCTAAAGATAACAGATGATTCTTTTTCAGTCTTACATTGAATAGGTTCTTTGCTAAGCTATTAAAATTTAATTTAAATTTGGAGCATTGTTATGAATACTAAAACAGTATGCATTTGAATTGGATCCTCTTAGAAAGTAACTGTGAAGAAGTTCAGATGACTTTTATCTACTAGTCTGTGATTTAAAAATGCATTGTCACGTATTATCCTTGACCTTTATATCCTAATTATTCTCTTGTTTATTACAGCTTTAGTAGAATTACTTGAAAAATTTGTGCTTCATCTCACAGAAAGCCCTTCTGAATGCTACTTCCCCTCGGTGGAATATACAGGTACATTTTAAATATTTTTGGAACCTGAAAAAATACTCAGTGTGCAAACAGATAATATTTCAAGGCAATACATAATTAAATAACAAATATGCACAATATTCCCATTATGAAAACCTTTTCCTTGGTGGTATATATGTTCCAGATATCTTTAATCTCTTTTTCCTTGCAAATGCCTGCATTTTCTTGTATTTCTGGGACTCATTCTTGAGCTTTTTTTTCCTGTGTGTCCACTAAAAGTTGTTTTTCCTTAATGTATTGTCTTTCTGATTTTATCCGTATCCTCTAAGTGATCTAATCTCATACTGTCTTACCTACTTATCAGATATTGATGGCTTCCGGATTTACATCTTCCACTCAATGATCAACTGTAACCTTCATTCTCACATTTCCTTTTGCCTAATAGGAAAATGTCACCTGGATGTGCCACAGATCCCCTCAAATTAGTATTCAACAGTAGACACACACACCTGTCTGAGCCAATGTGACAAGTATACTAGAAAATTCCATAGCAGATGGCAAAAGGGCCTAATCTCAGCTCTGGCCTCTCCCACTGGTGCCAAGGAACTATTTTAAATGTGCAGGAACTTGCTAAATAATGCTACTCTCTGAGCTGAGACGGGGCTCTCCTGCCTCTCCTAACGGAAGATCACAGTGGGCTCAGTCTTGGCCCCAGCACCTCCTTGTATAGTTAGGGAACTGTCCAGTCTGTTCAGGACCTGCTAGGAGACATGTGCCTATCTCAACCAGCTTAATAGGCCCACGAGGTTACATCCTACAGCAGATCCTTAGGGCCCAGTCTCAGCTGTTGCAGTTGAGGAACTTCCTAGCTTATGCAAGGAGCTGCTGAATGATGCACACCTGTCTGAGCCAATCAAACAGGCCCACCTACCTCCTTCCTGCAATAGATTCTGAGGGGCCCAGGCCCAGTAACAGTAGCAGCCTGTCTCACTGTACTCAGGGACTCATCCCACTTGTCTCCTAGGAAGCATGCCCATCTGGGCCACTGGGCTAGCCATCTGGTCTCTGGTCAGCATTCTCACAGAGCCCCATTATTCTTCTTGGGTCTTCCTCAGATCCACTGGACCTAGAAAGCCAAGGCAACCTTGGATCCTAGTGGGCTTTACGGCGAGCCTGGGCATAGACTATCCTCTACTGCTGAACTAGCTAAAGTGGTCATACACTTAGAGAACTCTACAGTCCATCTGCTTAGAATCTGTGGAAATCCCCCTATAGAAGAACAGGCACAGACAAAGCTGGACTGCAAAGACTGAAGTAAACACTTAATCTTTCATTACACAGACATCATTGCACATCCACAAGCATCAAAAACATTCAAGGAAATAAGACCTTACCAAATGGACAAAATAAAGTAGTGGAGATGGGAGATACCACAGACAAAGAATTGTAAATAACTTTTTTAAGGCAAAGCTCCATGAACTTTAAGAAAACAGAATTGATTCAGAAAAATTATCAGAGAAATTTAACAAGCGAGATTGAAAAAATTTTTAGAAATATAACAGGAAAACTGGAGTTTCCTGTTATATAATGAATACAATGAAATAAATGAAAAAAATTCAAGAGAAACTATGAATAGAAAAATTAATCAAACAGAAGAATCAATGAGCTTGAAGATAGATTATCTGAAAATACAATCAGAGGGGAAAGAATAAAAAAGAATGAAATGGAATGAAGAAAGCTTATAGCCTCTAAGGGAAAACATCAAAATATTCAGCAAATATTCAGATTATTGGAGTTAAAAAGGGAACTGGGAAAATGAAGGGGTGGAAAAATTTTTCAAGTAAATAATAAAAATTTTCCAGCCCTGGAGAAAGATATACAAATATAGGTACTGGAAAGTTAAAGGTCACCAAGTAGATTCAAAACAAATAAGAATGTGTGAAGAAATTTAATAATCAGATTTTCAAAGGTCAAAGACAGAGAGGGGATCCAAAAAGCTGTGAGAGAAAAGCAAGTAACATATAAGGGAGACTCAGTATTCCTGGCAGCAGACATCTTATAGCCCAGGACAGGTGTGGGACAATACATCCACAATGCTGAAGGAAAAGAATACTGAATCAAATGGAGTTATCCTTTAGAAATGAAGGAAAGATAAACATTTCCTCAGACAAAAGTTGAAGGAATTGCTACCAGATCTGTCCTACAAAAATTACTAAAAGGAGTTTTTCAAACTAAAATAAAAGGACATTAATATGATATGTACACTAATATTGTAATCAAATGTGTAAACCACTTATATCTTTGCTAAAGTCTAAAAAACAAAGCTAGTAGAAATAAACTATAAAAATTTAGGAAATAGGCAGTATGAAAATATAAATTGTGACACTATTCAAAATGTGATGGGAGAAGGTAGTTCTTGTGTACAGGGTTTTTTTTATTTTTTATGGTATTGGTATTGGTATTGGTTTTAAATAACCTGTTATAGCTATAGAATTTTTTTTATAAGCCTCCCAGTAACTATAAAGCAAAAATATATAAAATTAATACCTACTACCAGAGAAAATACCATAACCACAAAGGAAGACCCCAAGGAAAGAAGAAAGGAAAAGAGGAGTTATACAACAACTAGTTAACAGGTAAATAACTAGCGGTAGTAAGTCTTGTCAGTAATTAACACTGATGGTAAATGGACTCAACGCTCCAATTAGAAGATAAACAGTGGCTGCAAATGTATTAAAAAATAAGGCCTAACTATGTGCTGCCTACAAGAAATTTATTCTACTTATAAAAACATATAGACCAAAAGTGATAGGGAAGGGATAGAAAAAGATATCCCACATAGATGGAAGCCCAAAAAGAGAAGAAATCGGTATAGTCATATCAGATAAAGTAGACTTCAAGTCAAAAACTTGAAAAGAAGCTCATTGTATAATGATAAAAGGATCACTTCAGTAAGAGGATATCACAATAATTAATATATCTGCACCCAACAGCAGAGCACTAAATATGTTAAGCAAATATTAATAGCTAACTGGAGAGATAGAATGTAATACAATGATAATGAGGAACTTTGCCTCACTTTTGGCGATATACAAATCATCCAGACAGAAAATTAACTCAGCACTCGGCTTAACAGACATTTACAGGACATTTCATCTACCTTCTGCAGAATATACATTCTTCTTGTCAACACATAGAACACATGTTCTCCAGGATAAAACCATATGGTAGGCCATAAAACAAGCTTCAACAAATTTTTAAAACTCCAAAATTGTGTCAGGTATATTTTCTGATCACGGTGGAATAAAACTGGAAGTCAGTAACAAGAATAACTTTGGAAAGTACAAATACATGAAAATTAAACAATATTCCCGAATAAACAATAGGTCAATGAAGAAGACACTAGGAAGGAATTTAAAGTTTCTTGAAACAAATGAAAATGGAAAATCAACATGTCTTAACCTATCAGCTACAGAAAAAGCAACACCAAGAAGGAATTTTGTAGCAATAAACACACCAAAAAATCAGAAAAAATAAATATTAACCTAATGATTCACTTTAAGAAACTAGAAAAGCAAGAAAAAAACAAACCCAGTATTGGAAACATAAAATCTAAAGAGACTAGTTGCAAGTAACGCATTTGAAGCAGTTATAAATTCTCCCATCAAAGAAAAGCCTAGGACCTGATGGGTTCACTGCTAATTTCTACTGAAGATTTATAGAAAACTAGTACTTAGTTTTCTCAAATTATTTCAAAAAATAGAGGTGAGAATACGTTCAAACTCATTTTATGAGACCAGCATAATCCTAATGCCAAAACCAGACCAGGACACAACCAAAAAATAACACTACAGTTCAATAACCCTGGAATGAAATGAGCAGTCTCTGGTAGGGTACCATTTTAGAAGTTACTGCAACAGCTCTGGCTTTATGTTTGGATGGAACCAATTAAGGCAATAACGGAGAATATATTTTTAAGAGTGGAAAAGAGAAACATTCAATAGGCATACTGACTGTGATATGAGTAAAAAAAGAAATAAACAAGGAAGATTTACAGTATAAAAAAAAACAACTATAGGCCAATATCCCTGATGAAAATATATGCAAAAATCCTCAACAAAATTCTAGCAAAATTGATAACACATTACAAAGGTCATCACCATAATAAAGTGAGATTCATCCCAGGGATGCCAGGGTGAATTAACATATGCAAATTAATAAATATCATATGGCACATCAATAGACTAATGACAAAATCATATAAGCCTTTCTTTCAATAGATGCTGAAAAAATGTTCAATAAAATTCAACATTCTTTTATGATAAAAATCCACAAAAATTGGCTCAGTAATGTAAGGATCGTATCGCAGTGTAATCCATGTATGACAAACCCACAGCTGATATCATACTGAGGGAAAATTGAAAGCCTTTCCAAGAAGATTTGGAACAAAAAAGGGATGCCAACTTCCACCACTTCTATTCAACGTAGTACAGAAAGTCCTCGCCAGAGCAATTAAGCAAGAGAAAAAGATCAAGGACATCCAAATTGGAAAGAAACAGGACATTTTATCTTTATTTGCAGACAATATGATCTTTTATTCAGAAAAAATCTAAAGGCTCCACCACAAAACCATTAGAAATAGTAAATGAATTCAGTAAAATTGTAAGATAGAAAATCAAAACAAAAGATCAATAGCATTTATTTATGCTAAGAGTGATCGATATGGAAAAGAAATCAAGAAAGCAATCCCATTTATAATAGCTACCAAAAGGGAGAAAAGAAAAAAAAACCTGTGAATAAATTTAACCAAAAGGGTGAACAATCTTTTTACAAGGAGAATTATAAAACATTGATGAAAGGAACTGAAGAAGACACAAAAAAGGGGAAGCTATTCCAGGCTTGCAGATTGGAAAATTAATACTATTCAAATGACAATACTACCCAAAGTAATTTACAGATTCAATGCAATCCCTATCAAATAACAATGACATTTTTTACGGAAATGGAAAAAAAATCCTAAAATTTATATACAAGTGCAAAAGACCTCCAAATAGCTAAAGCAATCTGGAGCAAAAAGAACAAAGCTAGAGGCTTTACAATATCTGATTTCAATTTATGTGACAAGTCTATACTGAAAAAAACAGCATGGTACTAGTGTAAAACTAGGCACACAGACCAACAGAGCAGAATAGAGAAGCAGAAATAAATTTATGCACTTACAGCCAATACATTTTAAATAAAGGCACCAAGAACATCATAATAAGGAAAGAATTGTCTCTTTAATAAATGGTGCTGGGAAAAATGAACATCCACTTAACAGAAGAATGAAACTGCAGTCCCACCTTTTACCATATACAAAAATCAAAATAGATTAAAGACTTAAATTTAAGACGTAAATGTATGGAACTACTAGTAGAAAGCACTACAATATATTCATGTAGACAAATGTTTTCAGTTAAGACCTTAAAAGCACAATAAACAAACAAAAAATAGACAAATGGGACTAAATCAAGATAAAAGGCTTCCACAGGGCAAGCAAACAATGAACAAAGTGAAGATGTAACCTACAGAATGAAAGAAAACATTTACAAACTAACCTGACAAAGGATTAATAAATCAGAATATATAAGGAGCTCAGAAAACTAAGTAGTAAAAAATCAAGTGATTCAATTTTAAAATGGGCAATAGACAATTTTTTAAAGAAAGTATACAAATAACTAAGAGGTATATGACAAAGTTCCCAACATTACTGATCATAAGGGAAATATACAGAAGAATATACAGAAGAAACATACAGAAGAATCGACCTGGGAGAATATTTTATGAGGAGGACCCCCTCAGGCAATTGAAGCAACACCCAAAATTCATTACTGGGATCTGATCAAGCTAAAATGCTTTTGCACAGCCAAGAACACAGTAAGAAAGCAAACAGACAACATTCAGAATGGGAGAAGAGTTTTGCAGGTTATGCTGCTGACAGAGGTCTGATAACTAGAATCCACAGAGAACTCAAACTAATCAATAAGAAAAGACCAAATTTCTTTGTGGACTAGAGACTTGAACAGAAACTTCTCTGATGAAGACAGGTGCATGGCCTACAGACACATGAAAAAATGATCATCATCCTTAATTATCAGAGAAATGAAAATCAAACCCACTTTGAATATCATCTAACTCCAGTAAGATTAGCCCACTTCACAAAATCCCAAAACTACAGATGTTGGTGTGCATGCAGATAGAAGGGAACACTTCTGCACAGCTGGTTGGAATGCAAGCTAATGCAACCGTTTTGGAAAGAAGTTTGGAGAATACTCAGGAACTAAAAGTAGACCTACTGTTTGATCCTGCAATTCCTCTACTAGGTATATATGCAGAAGATCAAAAATTATTTTACACCAAAGACATTTGCACCAGGATGTTTATTGCAGCCCAATGTATAATTGCCAAGACATGGAAATAGCCCAAGTTCCCATTAACCCCTGAATGGATTAACAAATTGTGGTATATGTACACCTTGTAATACCATGTGCCATAAAAAAGATGGAGACTTCACATCTTTTATGTTTACCTGGATGGAGCTAGAACATACTATTCTTAGTAAAGTATCCCAAGAATGGAAAAGAAACTATCCAATGTACTCAATACTGCTATGAAATCAATATATAATCACCTACGCATTCATGCAAATGGTAAAACATAACTATAGTCCAGAAAGGGAAGGAAAGAAGAGAAAGAAGAAAGAGAGAAGAGAGAGAAGGGAGGGGAGGAGGAAGGAGGGAGGATATTTGGGGGGACCTCACCTATTGTGCATAATGAAAAACTATTAAGAAGAGTATAATTGTGATTGATGTGTTACTTACTTCAATGTAAGCATTTCACATTGTGTATCAAATCAGTACACTGAACCCCATAAATGCATCAATGTACACAGTTATGATTTAATAAAAACAAAAAAGGTATTTAACACACTTGTAACTGAAAATAAAATAAAATAAAATTTTGAAAAAAAAATACAATTAGAGAACATTTTACTCCAGTTAGAATGGCTATTATCAAAAATGAGAAATAATGAAAGCTGGAGAGAAAGTGGACAATGGGGGATATTCATGCATTATTGGTGGGAATGTAAAATGGCATAACCATTATGGATAACAGTATAGAGGTTTCTTTGAAAAGTAAAATAGAACTACCATATGATCCAGAAATCTCACTGATGTCACTGCTAGACATAAATCCAAAAGTAAGGAAATCAGTACACTGATGAGATGTCTTCACACCTATGTTTATCACACTACTGTTTACTACAGCCGCATTATGGAATCAACTTAAGTGTCCGTCAACAGATGAAGTGATAAATAAAATATGGTATATGTGCACAATGCAACATTATTTAGCCATAAAAAAATAATAATTTGTCATTTGCAGCAACATGAATGGAACTGCAGCTCCTTATTTTAAGTGGAATAACCCAGACACACAAGAACAGATACCACATGTTTTCACTTATATGTAGGAGTTTAAAAGCAGACCTCATGGAGGTAGAGAGTGAGATGGTGATTGCTGGAGTCTGGAAAGGAAAGTGGGGGGCAAGGGGAATGAAGAGATGTAGCCTAAGGGGTACAAACATATAGTTGGATAGAAGGAATATTTTGTAGTATTTGATAGTACATTAGGAAAATTATAATTAATAATGATTTTTAGTGTACTTCTAAGTATCCTAAGAATTACAATGTTCCTAACACACAAAATAGATAAATACTTGAGGTGATGGATATCTGAACTATCCTGATTTAATCATTGCACATTATATACAGGTATCAAAATATCATAGGTACCCCAAAATATGTACAACTATAATATAGCAATAAAAATAATAATTAAAATTAAAATGTATTTTAGTATTTAAAAGATGTCCAGCAGGGACTTCAGCTCCTAATACCTTATTGCTGTACACCGTACTACATTGTCTCCCGGTGGGCAGTCAGTCACCCATTGATCATCTAAGGCAGAAAGCGAGGAATCACCATTGACTCTTTTCTTAACTCTACATTTTCTTCCCAATCACTAAATTACTTTAATTCTATTTTCTTAATGTATTTCAAATATGTCAATCATGTCCATCTTTACCATTTTTTAATATTCGTCTTTTACTATTTTTGTGTTAGTTCAGGTTATGATCACCTCTTACCCTGGTTATTAAGGCACCTTTTTGCTTGGTGTCTCTACTTGGAGTCTTTTTCTTTTTCAAAGATAATTCTTTACACTGTTCTCAGATTGAACTTTGAATTGCAAATTTGACCCACTTATTTCTCTGCCTCTTAAAACCTCACCATTGACCTCAGCAGGCATCTAAGCTTCTCACCTTAGTACTCATGACATTACATTAGCCTAACTCTTCTCTGGCATTGTCCCTTTCTTTCCATACCAAATGTTTATTTTTCAAGAACAATAAGCATTTGCATCATTGCAAACTCCCTCCCACCATCCCAGACATACACATATATATTCATTTGTTCAAAAAATTGACATTATCCCCTACTATGTATTAGTGCTTTTCTGAGCACTGGGGCAGAGCAGTGAATACAAGAATAAAACTTGCCCTCATGTAATTTAGTTTCTAGTACGAAGACAGAAAATAAATAAAAGAATTGATAAATGAGAAAATGCAGCATATATGGAATGTAGTAAGTGCTAGTTGAGGGTTAGGGTTACAGTTTTAACAGTGTTCACTTAAAGCTTTACTGATTATGTTATTTTTAAACAAACCCAGCAGGGGAAGTGGGGAGCAAGATGTCTGGGTATTTTCAGGTGAAGAGAGTTCTAACAAATAACAAGGATGGAGAATACAGCTATAGTGGAGTGTTGGTGTTAGAGAAGAAGGGGTGATGTTAGCATTTTGAAAATTATTGCAGGATTTTGAATATAGTAGTGAGCTGCTGATTTACATTTTATAAGATCACTATGACTTCTGTGTTGAAAAAAAAAATGAAAAAAGACAAAGGGCTGAAGTAGGAAGTTAAAAGGCTTTTGAAAACTAGCAGGGGTCCAGATGACGATGTCAGTAGTGTGGATGGTGAGAAATAATTGAATTCTGGATATATTTTAAAAATTTAGCCAACAAGATTGGGTAATATTGCATATGCAACATGAGAGAAAGAAAGGAGTCAAGGAAGACTAAGCCAGAGGTTCTCAACCTGTGGGTTGCAACCCCTTTGTAAAAATGAAAATACATCCTGCATATCAGATATTTACATTACGATTCATTATAGTAGCAAAATTACGGTTATGAAGTAGCAACGAAAATAATTTTATGGTTGGGAGTCACCACAACATAAGGAACTGTATTAAAGGGTCACGGCCTTAAGAGGGTTGAGAACCACTGCTCTAAGCCATTGCTGCGAGCTTCTGGGAAGGTGGGATGACAATAAGCAGAAATGAAGAAGAGTGGAGAGTAATAAATTTGAGAAGGGGATATTAGGAGCTGACTTTTATGTTTTGGACATGTGTATTTAGACATTTAATAGAAGTGCTTTGTACATGATCATATTTAAATGAGGAAACTGAGTCACAGAGGGGAAATAAACCAGAAATGCTGAATAGTTTTGAAGGAAAGCATTTGTTAAGAAAATTATAACCTTATGAATACACCTAAAAATTTATTTGAGATTAATGATCAAGTCTGGAAGTAGCAAAAGAAATGAGTAAGAAGTAATAATCATGGGATTTGCCTGATCAAAGTGGGTATCTCTTTAATCTTAAGTATGATAATCTCCCAATTTCTACCGCTCCCTTTGGCACATTGTTCTACTGGTCATATTTTCTGTAGATAATCTAAAATTAAAATTATGTTGTATACATTATCTAAAAACTCAACAAGACTGATTGCTCTCAGTGTGTGCACATTTACTGCTATCTGTAATACCTCGAAATTATGCTGAGTGAGATCTCAGTTGTCGGCTTTCTTGAATGTATTACCTAGGCAGATGAATTTAAATTTCTTAAGGCTCCAGCCAAATGGTTATCCACAGAATCTTATAGTAAAGCCAAAAGTAAAGTGACTCTTTGTGGATTGTTTACCACTTATTATTGGGATACGGAGAGCTTGTTGCTAGTATTGTTTTCTTACCAAGAATTTAGGTATCTTCCCTTTATCATGTATATTTTGGCTTGTGGAACAATATATTTCTATTATAAAACTTTACTCTATTTACTTTAAATTTTAAAAAACATGTTTTGATATAAAATGTTTTGAAGCAAACACTGGATAGATATGTTCAGTGTTTTTTCAGGTTTCTTGGCAATGAGAAATTGATTGTCTATTTAAAAATGACAGCCTTCTAAACCCTAAGGTAGTTGAAATTAGAATAACACAATCATCCATCTGTTGTTAGTTCCCTCAGGATTTCAATCCATTATAAAATTTGCAAATCTGGAAAAAATCAAATTAGTTTGGCTGTTTATCCCCTTAAAAAAAAGAAGAAAGAATAAAAAGATAAAAATTCTATACATTTGCAATTTGTAAATCCAAACAGGTATTTTTCCAAGTCTTAACAGACATCAACTTTCTGTTGGCTCAGTTCCCTGGAATGAGTTGGGGATTTTTTTCCTACTATAATTGTTTTTTTGAAGTGATAAATTAAGTGGTCCTTTCAGGGTAGTAGGTATTTTTTATCTTATCTTTTTTGTCTTCATGCTAGTTAATCAAAAAGTTGGAAAAATATCAAAATTTTGCACAGGCTCACCTTTTGACTATTAAAATATAGTTTTTAATTTAATATTTGTACTTGAACACCTTTTATACTTTCATCAACTATTAAGCAAATATGCCGTTTCCTACTTTACATTTGTGAAACCTGTTTGTGGGTAAAGCACAAAGCTAGATAAGTACAAGGACATGTTTAATAATGAACCTGTCCTTGAGGAGGGGGAAAAAGCCATACGATAAATGATAAATGAAGTATTTTGAAGCATATAGTAAGGTAGAAAATAAAAAAATGAAAAGAAACTGATTTGTTCCATCAGCATCATTATTTCAGATGATGTGCTATTGCTTTTTTTTTTTTTTTAAGACAGAGTCTGACTGTGTTGCCCTCGGTAGACTGCTATGGCATCACACCTCACAGCAACCTCAAACTCTTGGGCTTAAGCAATTCTCTTGCTTCAGCCTCCCAAGTAGCTGAGACTACAGGTGCCCTGCCACAACACCCGCCATTGCTTTTTAATATGCTATTTTAATTGGATTATTGTCAATGAGAGGTTTTCTTACAAGTGCCATGGGTGTCCAGTAGTAAGGGCCATCGATGTTGACTGATGCTATCTTGGGAGATGAGAGGAGGAAGCAATGACATTAGAATTGAAAAACAGTAGAAGAAAGGAAGAGTCTTCTAGGTAAGGGCAACTGTATAATTAAGACCTGGGAAAAGTGATGCTTTTCCCTCAAAATAATACTGACTATACCAAGTAGGAGGCTGAGATTCTTACAGTAGCTTGGTCACAAGGTATTAAATTTTGAGACATGAGAATTTAATATGTTGGGTAAAACAGCACACTAAAAAAGCAACAGAACCTACAGACTGACTTGGGAGTGTGAATGAAGGAAAGAGGGAGGGGGACACGTACTGTCCATTGATTCTTTGGGTAATAAGAGTTCAGAGCAGGGCTTCAGGAGAGTCCATACGCAACCGAGCAGCAGCTGCTTCTCCAGAGACTTGTCCTCCATTGGATAAATTCTCTGCTCTTCTGAAAAAAAAAAAAACAAAAACAAAAAACTTTTTTTCTGCACTATTTGCCAAGAGCTAGGCAGAATAAATTTTGTTTTTTTGCTTTATGGGCTAGCTTTTCAAACCAAAAGTAGAACAGAATACATTAGAGAATGATTTCAGTTCATATAAAGTAAATTTTTTCAATTCATTTTATTCTGAGACTATTATATTTATACTTATTGGGTATTTCAAATATAATTTTATATTAGTGTTATTTTGATTGAATTAAGCATTGTTAAGTAGGGTAACTATGAGGCTATAAGTATGGTTGTTTGTTTGACATTTTGAACAATTTAATTTCATTATGCTTTTCACAGTGGCTTTAGGAAGAGGGAGTTATATCATCTATGTGTTATTTCATTTCAATGTCCAGAAAACATTTTTATGTCCATATCTGTTTCCCTTTCTATCTTGTAGTTTCATATTTAAAGCACAATTTCTTTTGTTGCTTTTCATTGGATGTTTCTTCATTTATCTATCCATTTATTCATTCACTGTTTATTAAGCACCTGTTATGTATTCCCCACACTGTTGTGCATATGTCAGTAAATTATTAGTTTTCAGCCCTGTACCAAATCCCATGAAGATATCCATTTATTATTGAATTTTATTCATTCAATTTTCCCCATTGGTTGTGTTTTATTTCTGGATATGTTCATTTTGCTTTTTAACTTGCAGTGAGTCTAGAGTTGTATGTGATAAAAAAAAAATTTCACTAAATTTTGATAGTCTTGGTTCTATTTCAGCTTGACAAGTTAAAAATTAAAGCATTTCCTTCCTTATATGTCCCTAACCCATTTTCTAATTTCTTCATTCCTACTAAAAGAAAGTTTTTGTCTCTTCTAATATTTTTCCTACAAGATGTTATTCATACTAAAAATCTTGCACATCTATTTCACATCAATGATTCAATGATTTTTAAATAGATATTTGATGTTTATTTTGGTATGCTCAATACTTTATTATCACCTCAGTTAAAAGCCTTTTTGAAAATTTTACTGGAATCATTGTTAAAAGTGAAATTTGTATAATGGGGTATAATTGTCGGGGGGCAGTAATATCTAAAATTCACTTTCATTCCTTTAAGTATGGATCTCAACTTTAGTTGTACAAAAAACAACCTGTAGAGGTCTTTAAAAATACAAATGACTAGATGTTCACCCTTAGCAATCTTACACAGTAGTCTGAAGTAAAGTCTGTTCATCTTTACTTTAAATGGCTCTCCAAAGATTTTGAGGCACAGCCATAGTTGGAAACCATCATCTATTGAATGTGCAGAGCTAATTTTTTTACACTGAAGATAAAGCTTCATACTTTAAGAAAGGGGCTGGACCTTGGAAATTATTCTTATAATTCCAAAAATATGAATTTACTGATTTCAGACCTACAAGTAGACCACTCTGGAAGAACTTCATTCTTTCTAAGGAAGAGAACCTGACCGTCATATAACATTCATTACCTCTGGGCAATTCTTTTTACCTTTCTCCTTGACTTTATTTTGTTCTTACTAATGTGTAAATCTATGTTTTCTGATGGAAGCCACTGTGATCCATGGAACATATGACATTAGCAATGCCTATTCTTAGCCCCTGTCTCCACCCACTGCACATTCTTCCTCTACTGTTAAGATAGCCATTTGTATTCTACTTTCCAAAAGAGAAATATTAATATTACTGTGAGCACAAAAGTTTATGAACTCATCTCAGAAAAAGAACTACATACCTAATTGCTGAATAATGCTACAGTCATCTTCAAAGTACTCTCCTTGGAAAGCTATGCACCAATACCAGCACTTAGTCCACCTTTCAAAGCAATTTTGGAACACTTTTTCAGGAAGGACATCAGAGCTGTCATTGTCCTTCACATAAAAACATGCAACAATAATGATTGCCGCTTAGGAAAACACCACCATATGTCAGTACAAACACAACTGTGAGACAGTGATATTCCAAGGTTATGAAACCTTACCGAATTGTTTGTACAGTGCTACTAACATAAACGCATGCTGGCAAGTTTGTGAACTTAATTGTCAGACTTTGTACAAAGATAAGGAATTACCCAAACTCTTTTTAAAAGTTTTAAAAGGATTTAAAAGTATGGAAGTTTTTAAAAACTTTTAAAGCATATTTTGCTTTATTTTCTTTAAGAAAATTACTCTAAGTAGAGTGATCAGCCTGTCTGGTTTCCTTGTTTCACTGAGTCTATGAGGCATTCCTGGGACTTTCACTGTTAAAACCATGAAACTTTTCCACAAACCAGGATAAATCAATTACTTAAAAGAGTCTTCAAGGATATTTTAACAATGTTGATTTTACTGATTCATGAGCATGATATGATTTTTCATTTATTTGTGTCCTCTGCAATTTCTTTCCTCAGTACTTCATAGTTCTCCTTGTAGAAATCTTCCCTCCTTGGTTAAGTATATCCCTAGGTATTTTATTTTCATTGTAGCTGTTGTGAATGGATTTGAGACTTTGATTTGACTCTCAGCTTGACTATTATTGGTATTGGAAATGCTACTGATTTATGTACATTGATTATATAACCTGAGACTTTGCTGAAATTTTTTTATCAATTCCAGTAGTCTCATGGTGGAGCCTTTGGGGTTTCCAGATATAAGATCATGTTTTTAGTAAAAAGTGATAGGTAGGTTGACCTCATTTCCAAATAAATGTCTTTTATCTTTTTCTCTTGCCTGATTACTCTGGCTAGAACTTCCAGAACTGTATTGAATAGAAGTTGCAACAGTGGGCACTCTTGTCCTATTTTAGTTCATAGTTGTAATGTTTTTATAGTCTCCATAAAATACCACTGTCATATTTCACATACCTAGAAAAAATAATTCTGCTCTTTATTTGGAATCAGATAAGAGCCCACATAGCCAAAGCAACTGTACATGAAAAGAACAAATCTGGAGGCATCATTACCAGATTTCAAATTATAGCACAAACCCTAGTTACAAAAACAGCATAGTATAAGCACAAAAATAGAGAAATAGAGCAATGGAAGAGAAAAGGGAACTCAGATACAAACAATCTACTTACAGCCAAGTGATCTTTGACAAAGCAGACAACAATGTACACTAAGGAAAAGAAGTCCTATTGAATAAATGGTGCTGGTAAAATTGGATAGCCACATGCAGAAACATGAAACAAGATTCCTATCTCTCACCACTGACAGGAATGAATTCAAGATGGATAAAAGATTTAAATGTAAGGCACTAAACCATAAGAATTTTTGAAAAAAGTTTATGATGTCAGCCTAGGCAAAGAATTTATGAAGAGACTCTGGAGGCATTTACCACCACCACAAAAATAAATAAATGGATTTGATTAAACTAAAAAGCTTCTATACAGCTAAGAAAATAATCGGTAGAGCAAACAGACAAGCTACTGAGGGGGAGAAAATTTTTGCAAGCCATACATCTGATAAAGAGCAAATATCCAGATTTTACAAAGAACTCAAGTAATACCAGCAAGAAAAAAACAACCCCATTACAAAGTGGTCAAAAGACATAGAATCTTTTCAAAAGAAGATAGAAAAATTGTGAATAAATAGGAAAAAATGCTCAACATCACTAATCATCATGGAAATGCAAATTGAAACCACCATGAGATATCACTTAACCCAGTTAGGATGTCTTTTATCAAAAAGTCCAAAACAATAGATATTGGCATGGATCCAGAGAAAAAGGAATACTTAATACACTGTTAGTGAGAATGCACATTAGTACAGCCTCTATGGAAAACAGTATGGAGATTCCTCAAAGAACTAAAAGTAGACCTACCATTCAATTCAGCAATTCCACTGATAGGTATCCACCTGAAGGAAAAGAAGTCATTTTATCAAAAAGATGCCTGCACTTATGTGTTTATTGCAGTACAGTTCATAATTGCCAAGATGTGGAATCACCTTAAGTGCCCATCAATTCATGAGCAGATTAATAAGATGTGGCATTCCATGGAGTAGTACTCAGCCATAAAAAAGAATGAATTAATGCCCTTTGGAGTAGTTTGGATGGAACTGGAGACCATTTTTCTTACTGAAGTATCTAAAGAATGGCAAATCAAACACCATATGCACTCACTATTAGGGAAGTAAAAATCATTGAAATCAAACAAAGGGGAGGGAGGAAAATGGGAGGGTCAAAAACCTACCAAAGAGGTACAATTAGCAGTGTGTAGGTGTTGGAGACACTTATATAGCAGTGGCTCAAACATTACTAAAGTGATCCATGTTACCAAAAACATGTGTACACCCTTAATATTTTGAAATTTAAATAGTAATTTTTTAAAAGAGTACTGAATAATTAGTATTGCTAATCCAAAAAATTAAATGGTAACAGTGATGACCTAAAATCAACCCATAGTTTAAGATTTATCTTAAATATAATTTCTTCTAAACTATCTAAAAATAACCTCTTCCCCTTCTAAATACATATACACTTTATCATTCTTACTCCATTTAGGGTTTTAAAACACTTGTCAGAGTTACCTATACATATTTTATCCCTGACACTATGTGGAAAATTCTTTTTAGGCAAGATATATGATTTAGAAGATGTACCATCTTCTTCCATGGTGTTCCACATTGACTGTGTCAGAAAGGATTTGTTAAAAGGAATGAATGAGCCCATAAGTGAAATAGATAATATTGACAGTACTAAATATACCAAGGTGTAATGCAGGAACAAAAATTCAGTGATACATGATTGAGAAAAGCGAGGTTGGGTTCTGTCTACCACCAGATAACCATGTGCTAGTTCCTTTAATTGTGTATGTGTGCATTGTGTGTACACATACTGTGTGTATATGCACACTGTAAAATCTGAAAGTTTCTATCCCCTCCGAATGCTGTCTACTGATGTTGTTCACTGTTAGCTTGGTCATCGAATGTTCTCAAGAACTAATCCAGACTTTCAACCTCTCCTGCAGTGCTCTGTACCATAACCCCCGCTTTTCCACTTCTGATAGATTATCACAATCCTTTACAAAGAAAAATTGGTCTACAAGAAAAAAATTTTCACTTCACCCTTATATATTGTCATACATTAAAAGTAGAACACTGATCAAAGATTTTAAACATGAGTTCCAGGAAGGAAACAACAATATTTGTAATTCAAAATTTTGTATATGCATTTATGATGAAAGAACAGTAGGTTTATTTCTAGACCATTTTCTAGCTTAACAGCTTTTTTGTTCTTCTGGCTGAGTAGTGTGTTTTAAAACTATTATTAGTTGTTTTGTATTTAATATGCTTTTAAGTGCTTTTTATGCAACGAAAGTTGTTTGTAAAAGTTTCCTGTTCATTTCTTTGAAAATATAACTGACAGCTCTTAAAAGAAAAAACTCATCAGTGCTTCCAAAATTCACATTAAAATATGAAAAAATATTGCTTTCATCAATTTTCAATTAAAATGATTATTACGCAGACTTTTATACACTTTTATAACTCAGTTTTTTATTGCTTTTAGTTATTGATGCAAATGTGAAGAATGAAACTCTTTCATCTGTGCAACAGCTTGGCATTAAAATGACTGTCAGGTATAGTATAGGGAAATATCTTTCTTGTGCATTTCTAGAATTTGTTTTATCTTTCTATGTGCTTAATAGTATTTAATTTAACAACCTACTGTTTTATATACTTTAAATGCAGAATTTGTCATTCATAAAATAATAGCTTTATTTTTGAGGCTGTTGGCACAAGGTTCAACTATCTCTGCAAGTAAATCATTTATGGTTCATTATTATTCCAGAGGCTAATTAAAGTGTGTTTAAGCACCAATGGCTGTCATGTTTTTTCCAAAAATAACATTGTAAAACTCAGCACTTCGGTAACACAGTCATACTATTTTCTGTAATCTGATTTATTCTGTGGTACACTAAGGAGGATAGGTGCAGAAGTTAAAATGAATAAAACCCAATGATTGTAGTTTGAATTTTTAATACTTACATTGTAACTTTCAGAGGAAGCGGGCAAACCATAGAGTGGAGGAGGAGTCAAGGACTGAATCTTTGAAACTTCCCTTTCTTATTAATCAAGCATAAAAAAGATTTATGGGAGAAAAAAATAAACATTAAAAAAAATGCAATTTAATTTAAAATTTAAATTAAAGCATGATGAAAATGATTTTAATTCTAACTTACTTATATCACATAAAGCATCACTCTCTGGATTATGTTTTGTTACCTGCTCTTTATAAAAATATTTTGTAATGCCCTGTTTCTATTCTGAAATAGAATCTGTAGATAATATAATCAGGCTAGCTAATCACATATTTTTAAGCTCTATATTTTATCTTATTTATAAGAAATAAATGGAAAATGATTTATAATGAGATGTTTGAATATAGTACAGTCTTAAGATTTAGCTGCCATCCATATGTAGAATCATTGTAACTGTGGCAGCTGCAAATGTAGACAAATTTTGTTTTGGTGTCTAAAATAACACAAGCAATATTGCCACTGGCAATGAGACTTTCCAAAATGGTGAACAGGTCTTAGTAAGGGGTTAAACCAAAGTACTGTTTTTCTTTAATATGTAGATAGTTGCATTTGGTAGATATTTAAAAATGTAGACTAAAACAGAAACAGTTTTAGTTAATAAACAGCTTTTCATCCATTCAAGTAACAAACAAGAAATTTACGAGTTGTAACTGTAGAGGATTGTCCCATGTCTAACCCACCTGACTTTGCTCACTGAGTACCAGTAGTGGCAAAAATACTCCCGTAAATTTCCAAAGTAGCCCCTTTGTTTAGGAACATTAGACTACCTGAACTCTAAAGTTATTTCTAACCTTGATATTTTATAAAACTAACCTATTGATATTACATGTTTTAGATTAGGTTCAGGAAAAAAATGCTTATTCTACTGCTCATCTACAGGGAATCATCGTTTTGTCCTCTCATTACTGTTTCATCTTCCTTTAAAGTTGTTAAGTATTTACTGTATGAATAATGCTAATCCAAATATATCATAGCCATCAGAAGAATATATTGAGAGTTAATCTTTCCTAGGTGCTCTTTATAAAACTGTTATCCTAACAGTAGACATTTGAAAACTTAAAACCTTGGGATCTTGAGAGGAATACCCTTTGCTGCATTTCAAACAATTAAGGTACAATGCAAGGCCAGATATTTCACATTTTATATGTTTTGTGGATTTTCATTGTAGGTATGGCAAGTTCCTCAACCTGTTAAAAGACGGTGCAGAGAATGATCTTACCTTGATTTTAAAGCACTGTAAAAGATTCCTGAAACAACAGCAAGTTTCCATAAAATCTTCTCTTCATATCCTTTTTGAGTGAATTCATAATATTTGAACTTTCTGCATGTATTTTTCCTAATTCTTTGATAAGCTACCTTGACACAGATAGAGTAAAATAAGCTATGCTGTAATTTGTTGTATTTTAAGTATTCATTTAATTGAGTTATAATCAGGAGATTCAGTCGTATTCATTGAATCTTAAGCTGAGTAAAGTCATGAGAATGTGTTTTCAGACAAAATAGGTTTTACAAATTCAGAATTTCTGTTTCTTTTTGTTTACCATGTCCATTTATTATTTCATTTGAATTGATTATCTTTCCAAAATGAGGTGTAACTTAAGATTTACATTACCAAATTGTAAAAATGTATAGACTTTACGTTTGGCTATGTCAGTCATTTAGCAGATAACCTTAGCTACAGAAAGGATGATACCATTTTGTAAATGACTTGAACAAGTGTGTTTTCACAAAGCAGTAACTTTCCCTTCATTTACTGCTGCCATTGTTCTCTACTGGACATGTACATTAAAAGAGAGAACATGTAAGTGAGTCATTGTTCATTGATGGAGATTAATTTGCTCAGTAGCTTGTATGTGGTTGAAAACACTATGTGGACAAAGTGCCGTGAGTATCTCTTTCCTGATAGAGATAATGGGAGTAAATATAATGTCATAAAACTTCCTTAACTGTGTTTTCAGTCTGCCTCCAAGGGAATTATGCTGGCCATGACTGGTTTGTATCTTCTCTGTTCATGATAATGTTGGGGGACAAAGAGAAAACATTCCACTTTCTTCAGCAGTTCTCCAGACTTCTGGCCTCTGCTTTCCTTTGGTTGCCAAGACTACATATTTCTGTAAGACTTTCTAGTCTATTTTTGAAAGAGGACCATCACATTTAAATTCACTGGAATATTTTTTTATTTGTAGAGGACTCTAATAATTTATATTTGTTTTTCTACTTGAATGCTTTGTGACTGACTCTTGAAGACATAAATTTCACACTTTCTCAAATACTTGATGTCTTACCTGTGGTAACTAAATAAAAAATTAATGATCATAGAATGTCATGAAATAGAAACATGATAATGAAATAAGTTTAAAATTTAACAATTTTACAACAATTGTTACAATTTAACAATTTTAAACTTGTTTGTAAGTTATATTAGTTAAATTCTATATGTGAAAAGAGAACTATTGGATTCATATTTTTTATTGTTGCTTTATTAGAAAGAATCTCTTGGTGGTCAAATTACAGTCTAAGAAAATCATTAAGTAGAAATCACAACTATATTTCAATAGAAGAAAAATTTACTTTTAAGTACATTTTTGAAATCTTCACTGAGTTATTACTATGCTATTGTAATGTATTTTAAAAGATTTTACTACTTTTATGAATTCTCAGAGGAGAAATCAGCCATCTATATTAGCTGTGCTACTACTTTCCAAACACTTTCCATGACATGTTGCATTTGATAGTGAACTCACATGACACTCAAGGATAAGTTAAGGCAACTAGCCAGTATCTATGTGGTATTAATGAACATGTTAAGTATTTTTTTACAATATGCATTTTTGATAAGGAAAATCAATTCAAATAAATTCATTAAGAATTAAAATTTTATAGTTTTATAAATTGAAGGAAAAAATAAAATCAATTCATTAAGGAATACATTAAAAATGAAATTTTATAATTTTATGAATTGAAATTTATACAGCTTGAGATAGGTGTATGCAATTACTGAAAAAAAAATTCCAGTTCTTGCTCTCCACTATAATGAGAAATTGTGCTTCCATGACCTAAAGGGAAAAAATGGCAAGAAAAAAAAATGTATGTACTGTCTTTTCTCTGATCAATGGAACTATTAGCCAGAATTTCAATAATTCCATTTCTTTTAAATTATACTTAAAAATCTTATAGCCCTTTCACTCTTCCATTTACAAATGGAATGTTGAAAGCCTTTGATAATATTTACAGATTTTGAGTCCACTCATTCATTGTTCTGTCAAATATTTTAAAATAATACCTATACTTTGCTTGTCTTAATAATTCTACTTTGGTGTTCAGATTAAGATACCATCTAAAAATCAGCAGTGAATCATGTTACACTGTAATTTTCCAAAGTTACATTTCTATTACACTTTGAATCTATAAACTTTTTGGTAACACACTTTTTATAACATCAGCAATCTTGTGTTCTGATAGCATTTCTTCACATAAAACTGAAAATAGGTAGAACTCTAGTAGCTTAGATTTTATTTGACTTATTTTGATAGCATCATTTTATATGGACTGTAGATCTAAGAATGGAATTCAGTAACACATTATGGGAATCTCAGTTTTCAGAATGAACTCTTGATGTAAAGCCTTGACATCTTTCTTTTGGTGCAGCTATACTGTCAGTGAATACTTATGGAGTACCTTCCACATCAGCATTTTTTCTTTTCAAGTACAAATACATCAAGTTGAATACTTTACTACCTGTGATTTTTTTTTTTCCGTGCTTCTTTGTAAAACAAATAGCATTCTGTTAAGACACCACTACAGGAATGCATCTGGAGTTGTTACCTAAGTGTTGATACTAATGTCTGTACACTCACTGCTCCAATGGTATAAATGGCTTTGATTTAATCTTCTGAATTATTATTTACTCTATGCTACTTCACTTGGTAGTGCATTGAATAATAGCCTTCACATATTATATAAAAAGTGGTATCTTTTCTGTTTCATTTGTTCTATTGTCTCAAACATTGTGCTGATGGTTTCTATGCAAGTTGATACAGTAAGCAAATCTGTACTACTGTGACACTTTGCTTTAGCTATTAATAACAGAAACTTGCCTACCTTCTTGAGCTTGGTCTCATATTATCATAAAAGCCTCACTAATCATCAGCCTATTCTCCCAATCCACTTTCCTCAACTACATTACCCTGTTCTGTTTTCTTGACTATTTTTACATAGCCTATATTAAGTCCAAATATAATAGTTAATTTATGTATTAATTTTCTATAAAGACAAGGTTTTCTGTTTTGTTCCCAGATGTATCCTTTGATGTCCCATTGTAATCACTCAATAAGTATATGTTGAGTGCATGACTTATTTACATAGAACCATATAAGGCACAGAGGCTTTTATTCTTCAGAAAATATGCTTAAAGATATTAGATTCCCTACATTCATAAGAATATTTAAACAGATTACCTTAAAAAGATCTAAAAACAAAAGGATAAAATAAGCAAAATGGAAATTAATGAAACATTAATTGTAAGTTCTTAAAATTTTATAAACTTTTACTATACTAATACTAATCATATGAAATACAAATAATTTTTAAAATTTACCCTTTGAAGTCATTTAGTCCAAAAGAACACTTTAAGTTTTGATTTAATTAAATTATCTCCAATTACTATTTTTAAGAAAAAACAACTTTCCAAATGACAGAATCATTTTTTAATGGAATTTCATCAAGAATCAGAGTTTGGCCAAGTGTTAACATTAAAACCACCAATTACACCTGGCTTGGTGCCTGTAGCTCAGCAGCTAGGGTGCTGCCGGCTACATACACAGGGGCTGGCAGTTTTGAACCCAGCCCAGGCCTGCCAAACAACAACAACTACAACAAAAAAACAGCCAGGCGTCGTGGCAGGTGCCTGTAGTCCCAGGTACTTGGGAAACTGAAGCAAGAGAATGGCTTAAACCCAAGAGTTTGAGGTTGCTGTGAGCTCTGATGCAACGGAACTCTACTGAGGGTGACATAGTGAGACTCTGTCTCAAAAAAAAAGTCTACATGATAGATTTTTAAAAATCAAGAAATAATTTTATGTGGAATACCTAATCTCAAGGAATAATTTAATAAATGTGATGATGCCTCCTCTGTCAATAAAAAGTATGGAAAAGGAAAACAAATTACCTTCTTTTTTTGTTTAAGACAGAGTTTCACTTTGTCATCCTTGGTAGAGTGCCATGGTATCATAGCTCACAATAACATCAAATTCTTGGTCTCAAGCTATTTTCTTGCCTCAACCTCCCAAGTAGCTGGGACTACGGTGCCTGTGATAATACCTGGCTATTTTTAGAGATGGATTCTCACTCTTTCTCAGACTTGTCCCTGAACGTGAGGTCTGGCAATCCACCCACCTTGGCTTCCCAAAGTGCTGTGATTACAGGTGTGAGCCACTGCACCTAGCCTAGGGAAACAAATTAAATTGAAATAAAAGCCAGAGTATTTTACATGTACATATCAAAGAAAACCATTGATGATAAGTCAGGCTGAAGTAATACTCAGATGAACAAGTATAGTTCAACAGGAAGGTCATGGAATAGTGGCCAGATAGGGCAGCTAACACAAAGCCCTATCATATTCCTCCCCCAAAATATTAATAATGACCTGGATCTGAAAGTTTACTAAGTTAAAAATTCTAATGAAATTTAAATTTGAATTTAGATTTAAATTTTATAGTCCATTGGATACTTTTTCTTGTGCTAGATATCTGTACCAGAATGTTTAGTGCAGCCCAATTCATAATTGCTAAGTCCTGGAAGAAGCCCAAGTGCCCATCGACCCACGAATGTATTAATAAATTGTGGTACATGTATACCATGGAATACTATGCAGCCTTAAAGAAAGATGGAGCCTTTACCTCTTTCAT